>JASANU010000881.1:0-126987 GCA_030849675.1 Trypanosoma platydactyli
GGCACTATCCCGCTCTTTCACTCTCCGCGCCCATGATGGATATGCATTGATTTCTGGTTGTGCTACAGATTTGTTTTTTTTTTCTCTTAGTGTGGAAGAATGGGTTTTTCCTTTTTTCAAATTTTTTTTGATTTGTAGTTAGCCCCATCTTTCTGTGTTTTTCTTCTTGCAGAGATAATGGATGATGAAGACTTTCGTGAGTCGTCACAGACAATCAACCAGGTTGTGAAAGAACGACCAAAGAAACTGATAAAAATGTTAAGGTGTGAAGGTTCTCAGGCGTTTGCCGACATGGTACTGGAAATGGCGGAGCAGGTGATTGACCAGATGCCACCGGACTATATTTACAAAGACGTTTCAGCGATGTTAAAGAAGAAGTTGGACGAGAGTCAGGGGGGCACGTGGCATGTGATTGTGGGATCACATTTTGGTGCAAATGTGACGAATGATGCGGACACGCTTCTGAACTTCAAAATTGATGCGATGTATTTTCTCCTTTTTCGGTCTGGTCCTCCCGAACGCTTGCTTGTGCCTCCGGGGAACAATGAATAGTTGTGTGTGCGGGATTTAGGCTATAGAAGCGAGTATTGGAGAAAAAATAAATTAACAGCAAAGAGGCTTCGCGGTGATGCGCTGAGAAGAAAGCGCCACTGAGGTGCGAAGGATGACTACTGTAGCGGTGCTAGGAATGCATAGATGGCGAAGAGGCTGTTTTGTACCTTCAAAGGCTGGCTGGCGATAATGTACATATTTTTCTCGCACGAATTGAATAGAGTTTGCTCAGGAGGGGTGAGAAGGGCGGCTAGCGGGTGTGCAGCGAGCTAAGTGGAATGGAGTATGAGTGCTTTCACTCAGTCTGTGCATTACCCGTGATGTGTGTGTCTGTGTATGTTATTGGTTGATGTTTTTTTTTTCTTTGGCGGGGACGTGCTGATTTTGTTGTTGTTTCATGAGGTTTTGTTTCCTTTTAGCCACCCCCCCCCCTCCTCTCTCTCCCTGCACTGCGCGGCGCAGCGTGTGCGTCTGAGCATCGTTTCGCCTCTCTCCCCTTATTTGTTTACTGAGAGATTTTTGTCGTCGTGTCCGTTCTGCTCGCACAGCTAGAGAATGAGTCACGAACATCCCTGTCACCCCAATCATGATAATAACCACAACCACCAGAAGCAGCAGCAAACTTCCAAGAAGAAACTCAAGTCGTTTGGGAAGAATCACCGGGTGCTAAAGGTGAATACATTGTACGACGCGAACGGGAATTGGGTGGCGACAAACCATCAAGAGACGTTGAGACAGCTTCACTGCCCTGCATTCGATTTGTACTACCGTGACCTGCAGAAGCTCTGCCCCCCAGCAGAGTGGGACGCGGAGATGGTTCTCTTTCGACAACCACTCCCGACGACTATTTGGATCAATGACACCGACCCGCTAGCTGGTTCAGTGCGCTGCTACTTTGAGTCGCTACATCACACACTTGTGGAACCCATCCCGTGGTATCCTATCCCTGGTATGGCTTGGCGTATTCTTGCAGACCGGACGTCTTTCCGCAAGCGACCGGAGATGCAGAAACTTCGGCAGTTTCTAATTCAACAGACCGCCTTGGGGACAATTTCAAGGCAGGAGGAAGTTTCAATGCTGCCACCCTTCCTGCTAGACATCCAGGAGAGGGATAAGTGCCTGGACATGTGTGCCTCACCGGGGTCTAAGACGGCGCAAATGCTCGTTGCGTTAGGGAGGCACAAGATGGTGCCTGTGGAGTCCGATGCTTCACCGTTTCCGTTCGACTATGAGAGCGAGGGTTTGGTAGTTGCGAATGAGCTGGACACCAAACGGGCCAACATGTTGGTCCACCAAGTGAAGCGACTTCGATTGCTCTTCCCATTCGCGCTATTCACGAATCATGATGCACGTTTTTTTCCAAGCGTGGACATGATGGGCTCATCCTGTGCTCGGGGAGGTGATGAGGCCAATCCCACCACGAAGGAACTTCGCTTTGACAAGATACTTTGCGACGTGGTGTGTTCTGGTGATGGGACGATCCGCAAGGCACCTCACATTTTTAAAAACTGGTCGTTTAGAGAAGCCATCAACCTTCAAAAGAAACAGGTGCAGATCGCGATGCGCGCTTGTCACCTCCTGCGGGTTGGTGGCCGCCTGGTGTACAGTACATGCTCCATGAATCCTATTGAAAATGAGGCGGTGGTTGCGCAGATTGTGCACCGAACTCGTGGTGCGATGCAACTTGTTGACGCACGTTCACTGCTTCCCGGGTTGCGATGCGCGTCAGGGCTTCAGCGATGGGTGGTGACTAATTACCGTGGTGATGTCATGGATTCTCCTTGCGGTGAGGCGCATGAAGCTCTCTTCCCCCCTAACACGCCAGGGGCGTATGCCTCCGATGCAGTGAACACGCTGGACCTCCGACTATGTCTGCGCCTGCTGCCTTCGCACTGCAAAGGTGGCTCCTTCTTCATTGCAGTCCTGGACAAGGTCTCAGATTTTCGCCTGCAGAAGCGCGAGGAGGGAACAGAGGCATCCGAAGATATTAGAGGCGGCAGCGATGAATTCAATACTGGTACCTGTGGTAGCGGAAATGTGGGAAAACGAGGTCGGGTAGAGGAAGTCGAAGTCTTACAGGGAGAATCCCACCGAAATGCACATGGGAAAGCGGCCCCCCCGCAGTATTTAGCGGCGCCCAAACCAATTATTGATACGATAACGAGCTTTTACCACGTCAAGAATTTCCCAACGCAGCTGCTTGTTGTGCGTGCTGCAACCGGTGAGCGCGAGTTGCACCTCTCGAGTGGATCAGTCTGCACGATTGTCTCTCGCTCTGCGTTAGATATTCTTCAAAATAAGACGGATTCACTCCTCGTGGTGTCCGCAGGACTTCGTGTTTTCGCGCATGAGCACCTTAATAAGGGCTGGCGCATTTCGAGCGAATCGGCTATTCTTTTTTCCAAGTTGATGCGCCACTCGCCGCGGCTGCTGCGTGTACCGGTCAGCTTTGTCGAGCGCCTTTTGCTCGGTGGTAAGCTGAAGGATATCCCGTTTATTGAGATTTCTGATGAAAGCCTCCGAGCACATGTGGAATCAATAGACGTAGGCACTGTGCTGCTGGAGATCGACTGCTCTACTGCTGTTGGTGGGGTCTTTTACTCTGTCGCCTTGCGGGCTCGTACACGACTGCAGTTGCTGGTTGATCATGAGGATCTGGTGGGAATGAAGCTGCGGCTGGGTATTGCAGCTGAAGCGGTAGAAGACACCTCCGTCTCTGCACTCTAATGAGGATTACTGTTTCTGTGTAAATACGTGCTAATTAAGGGGTAAAACGAGATACTTTCACGAGGATAATGCTGAGTGAAGGTGGAAGGCAGTGTGTTTGTCTCCACTTTACAGTTTTCGCTGTTGTTGTTATTCTGCACCCCTCCCTGTATGCTGTCCAAAGTAAAGTGTGGGACATCTGCTTTCCTGTGATCACCTATTCCCCGTCTTTTTCTGATGTTGATGCTGCTTTGGTTCTGCATTCATTTTTCTGTGATCATGCGTTTTTTACGCTCCATGGCCTCGGGCACTCAAAGGTGCGGTTAAATACGAAGACGCACAGCGAGGTACAAACATACGCAGAATATATATATATATATATATATATATATATATATATATATACACTGAGTGCACCAGGTAAGAAATGTCCCAGGCCAACAAATTGTCATTTCTGAGACTTTCTCCAAAGGCGCAGCATGAACGCATGCAACGTGAATTTGCACTGCTACAGCGCCAAGAGGACCATAAAAAAATTAACTTCTCTACATCCCTAAAAAACCGACATAAGAACCGCTACCTCGACATTTTGGCCAATGAGGAAAGTATTTACCCAATGGATGTAGTCAAGGATAGTAAAGCCCATCCGCACTATATCAACGGCAACCTTATCGATCTTGGTCTGTCTCACACCTTTGTGGCTTGCCAGGCACCAGTGTTGCATGGGATACCAGATTTTTTAGCGACACTCTACGACAAGCAGATCAGTCTTGTTGTGATGCTTACAAATTTGCGTGAGTCTGGGATCGTTAAGGCGGATCGCTACTGGCCGGAAGGGGGGAATTCACCAATGAAAGTTCCGGGCGCTGATGGATTGACGATAGCGGTAGACCCGGAGAATCCACTTGAAATCGACGCCGAGCTCCACATAACGCGACGATCATTAATTCTCCAACGTCCAAATGAGGAAAAACATAAACTCCTTCATGTACAGTACACCGGTTGGCCAGACCATGGAGTGCCACAGTCTTTCGAGTCGCTTGATGCTCTCGTTTCTATCATCAGGGATTGGCCTACTAATTCCCCTGTTTTTACTCACTGTAGTGCTGGCATTGGTCGAACAGGAACACTAATTGCTGCCTACGCCGTTTTAGCTCACCTGGAACGCGGTTCCTTGTGCGACAGGACAGTATATGAAGTTGTATCAGCGATGAGAGCGAAACGGTTTGGTATGGTGCAAAGAGTGGAACAGTATTTTGTCATCTACCTCTATCTCATGAGCCATCTTGGGGTGGATGTGAAGCCCCTCGAGAAGTTGCTGTGTGAAAAGGCAACAACGGGCCCCTCCGGAAGGTAGTGGGAAACGAAGCTTTATTTAAAAGGAACACACGTGTTTGGCAGATTTTTTTTTTTCTCTTTCTGATTTAAAAAAAAAAAAGGGCCCTTGAAAAAGCATGGATTGTGTTTATGCTGGTGACGCTTGTAATGTTCTCGATAACTGCCATATATGCTTATAAGGGACTGTAATACTTTTTTTTTTCTGGAACGCCTGCTTCCCTTTTAAAACAGAGCTATTTTCCGTGAGGATGGGAAAATAGGATAGAATGGATCGATTCTTCCGCAAGTTGGGTGGGCGTACACATGGATGCCGAGAAGAGGGCAGGAGGGCAGTGCTTCTTTGTGTGTGTGTGTGTGTGTGCACACGCTGCCAACGTGCACCTCACGGTCCCGATATCTTTTTCCCTCCGCGTCACATTACTGGTGGGGTTGCTTTATACAAGAGAGTAGGGAAGTGCTTTGAAGGTGGTGCATGCTCTTCCAATCCCTTCTCTCTGTTGGCGCTAGACTTTCTCAATACATAGAATAAACGAAGAAAAAGTAGTAAATGCAAGATCCGGTTTCTGATGCGAATTCGCAGGTGGGTCTTGTCGATCCAGCGCTGGAGGCCTCTGCGCTCCCGGAGCAACAGGACAGACAACATCCACGCACCTCAAGTCAACCAGCTCGTGGAGTAGAAATCCTTTCAGTGCACCTCTCGCGACCAAGCAAGACGGCGTCTTGGGGCTTTCTCATATACAGTAACATCTTTCCTCTCCGGGTTGGTGCAATCACATCTAACATGGCACTCCAGATAGAGAAGGATGATGAGATACTTTCAATCAACAAAATGACGCCGGAGGACTATGATGACGCTTTGCGGCTGCTTCAGCACGCCAGACTGAATCTAGAATTGCGTCTGCAAAGAGTTTGTGGTCAAAGAAAGCGCCAAAGAGCGCTGCAATCGTCAGAAACTACGAAATCCATCACTTCTGGAGTAGATTCCGAAACACCGTTATCTACCAGAGATGAAAATTCCCCCTCTTCACCCCCTTACTCCCCTCCGACCAGGAGAGCAGCACTGGGGATGATATTCCCACCGCCACTGAAGGAGTCGCCTCTTTACACAAGAGGCGTAGTAAGGCAATCGGCGCAAATAATGTTAGACACGGTGCTGCAATCTGAAAGAAGAGGTAATGGGGAAGAAAAGGACCTTACCGATCCCCCCATTGGTATATCGGTGGATTGCACCCCCTCCTCCCCTGCTGTGACCTCTGCGACCTTGGCGGAAAACGTGACTGAAGCCTGGCGAAGCGTCCTTTCTAGAAAACGCAATCACGCCTCTCGTTTAAATGACGGATCTAATCTGGTCGATGTTGGTGCTATTCTCTCGAAACCCACGCGTCAAGTAATTTATGATCGGCTCAGTTGCCCCTTCTCTGAAGAGGAGGGATTTACACCGGCTTTTCATAAAGCAGTTCAATACACAATGACCCAAAGGGCTCTTTTGCATGGTCGTGATACCGATGCATTAAAGGACAAAGGTGCTTCCGTGCTGTCATACCGCAATGGCAGCTCCTGCAAAGCCGTGGCTCTGGCGAGTGAGATAATTGCCAAAACAAGACGATCTAGTGAGGAGGTTCAGAAGTACCATGAAAGCAATGAACTTTTACAGAATAAAAAGGAGCTTGAAATGCTCCACAGTGTGATGCTTCGAATGGCAGCCGCGTACCACGCCTCGTCAGAAGAAAAACGGCGCATCGAGTTGGAAAAGTACTCCCGGATGGAGCATGCTGCGCAGGAGTTTTTCTCCGTATACACAGAAGCAACCCTGTTGGTGGGTAACACGATGGCGAATTCGAAATCACAGAGTCGCGGGAAGTATTTCCATCCAAAAACAGATGTTTATCAAAAACAGAGGATCTTCCTTCCACATCCTGCACCAGCCGTTGTGACTGCTCCTACTGCCATAACTCAATTGACGCGTGGTGATGAAGGCTACAACAGCCAGCTTATGCGGTTGCCAACTCCACCACCAACAACATTGTTACCGTCGTCACCCCCACTGCTTTGACATTCTCTAATACCTCCTTTTTTTCTTCTTTTTCCTCCCTTGCACCACGCCACCGAGGCTCAAGGATGACATGACTACTGAAAGGTGGAAAGGGGAGGCGGGCGCAGCGTTATGTCTTCAACTCTTCTTCCAGAAAGATAGTGAAAGTGGAAAGGACGAAGTGCGGACTCTGGATTCACACACTTGTGTTGCCTTATTACTGTTGTTATGAATAATGACGAATAATCCTCTTGTGCTCATTTTGCTTTGCGTCACTTTTTTTTTGTTGGTATTATCCCTCCTCCCTTCTTTACCAAGGCGTTTCTATAAATACGCATACACGCGCCCTGTCGCCATATCGATGGAGAGCCTCCTATATGAAGACATCCCTGACGCCGCTGTCCGTCTAAGGCGTATGAAATTGGCGTTGTCAGCATTTGTCGCTGTTCGTGCTACAACCCCTACTGTAACTGCAATTCTTGTTCGTGTGGCCCTGGCAAAGGGTGCGGGTAGGGTGAAGGAAACGTTAGCGGTGACCCAACTCCACCGAGCTTGTTCAGACCGAGTAGAGCTTCGGAAGTGGCTGAAATGCGAACTTGGTGTGGCGATGGATCTTTGGATCGTAGCAGCTGTCGAACCATGTGACATTGCCGAGTTGTCCTGTTTATCCAGTTGGCAGAGTGATCGATACCGATCACCCCTGCGTCAGGCCGACGCGTTGTCAATTTCACTTCGAGAGACGGTACTTCTATTGGGCGGTACTCACCCTCAACGCCGGCGGAAGGCACCAGTGCTCACGCAGTTCGTACTGACCCACCAAAGTCTTCTCATTGATCTGACGTGTTGCTTTTATAATGGGAGTCTCCCGCTGGTTGATCCAGTCGTATTCAGCTTTATTCGGGCAAAGCATGTGGCCAAGGGTCGGACTGCTGTTGTTCTATCCTACAGTGGCTGGCTACCATTGACAGCCACGTCACAAGGACTCGCTAGTCTGCAGCAAAAATTTCAGGTGCTGTTTAAGAATGTGATCTCGCCCATGCAAATACCATTGTGCTGCGCCTATGGAGGGGAGGTGGAGGCACTTCAACATAATCTTGTTACTCTCTCTTTATCCGAGTCTCTGCGTCCAAGAGTTTCTGCTGCACTGTTGGCGACCCGCTCTCTTAAGGACATATTTTGTCTGGTTGGCGTCCTCCTTTCTCATCCCGAGGTGAATTACTACGGCGAAGCGATGGCGTTCTGCCTTTCTGTGCAAAGACGGCGGCGTGCTGCAGGATTAGTGTACCAAACTATTTCTTTAAAAATGGCAAAGGCAGTAGGCATGGCGGAGGCGGAGGAGGTTGTGGGGATGAAGGAAAAGAAGGGGAAAAGGAAGAGATCTGCAACCCGGTCATCATCGGCTTCAGAGCGTCGAGGACGCGATAGTGGGGGAGTGGCGTCTTCGGGGTGCGGCGAAAACCAAAATTTGGACGAGCCACCGTTGTGGTACGAAGATGTCGTAAAGTGAAGGAAAAGAAGTAACATAAATGGAGGGATTCATGTCTTCTATTCTGCCTGTATACGTGGCAGGATGAGATCATTTTTTTTTTTTACATTTTTTGAAGCTGCTTCCACAACCACTTTATTCCTTTCACATTCTATGCGCATATTTCTGTTTTTACTTTCTCTTCAACTTGTCGAAATAGTTTTTTTTTCGTCTGCTTCTGACATCATCATTCACGGGACGCGTGTGAAGTACGCTGGCAATAAATTCACAGACAAAAACATAAAAGTATATATATATATATATACTCAAGAGAGAATAAGAAGGAAACTGGAACGAACTGACTGGCCGTTTGAGGAGCAAACAGAATTCTGTCGGGAGAAGGGGTATTTACGAGAGAAAAAGTTTGTGAACGTACCAATGAAGATGGATCAGAATTTGAAGTCTTCCAAGTATCAGTCCTACGATAAGGAAAGCGTACCTCAGGCGGAAATTTACACTCAGCCGGGTGTGGCTTGGCAGGGCGTTGCAGTGAATGGTATTCCCTTATATCCGGATGAGACGCCTGGAAACCCAAGGCTTGGTCGTTTTGTTGTGCAGGGGTGCCAAGATCTGTGGGCGGCGGTGCTTTTCCTTGTAACGCTCACCATGGTAGTCATCTGGGGGGTTGTGAACATGACAATGCGCAGTGAACTTCTGGTGGACAACTCAACTGGCAATTCTCTACCTGGAAATGAAGAAAAGATTGTTAAGGCTGACTTTATTCTTGTATTTCTTGTCTTCTTCATTTCTGTGGCTGGAGCCAGTGGATCTTTAATTATGATGAACCTCTTTCCACGGAAGATAATATTTATTGCAAACATGCTCACAGTTGTTCTGTTATTGATTGCTGCCGTACTGTTCTTCATCACAGGGGTTGTATTTGGTGGAATTATTATGCTGCTTTTGTGCGTTTTACAGGGTATCTGGTTGTATTGCGTGCGTGACCGTATTGCGTTCTCGGCAGAGCTCCTTCGAGCCGCTTCTGATATTTTGATGCGGTACAAAGCAATATTTGTTTTCAACTTTGCACTCGGTGTGGTATCCATGATATACATGTTTTTCTGGTGCGCTATGACTTTCCCTGCGGTGGAGAGCGTCAATGGCCCCAATGGTTATTGGGGGGACGGGCTTTTTATCATCTTCGCTCTTCTGCTTGTCTTCTGGGTTATGCAGGTGATGCCCAATATCATGCACGTGACAACAGCTGGCGTAACGGCCACGTGGTACTTTTCTGGGGAGGGCCGGATGCCAAAGAATCCGACACTCGCCTCCTTTACACGCGCAACGACGACCAGTCTCGGGTCCATCTGTTTTGGCTCCCTAATTGTTGCAGTGATACGCCTGCTGCGCTGGCTCGCCGAGAGCGCCACCAACAATGAGAACGCTTTCATCCGTTGTATTGTCTCTTGCTTCTTTTCTTGCCTGGAGCAAATGATGGAGTACTTCAATACGTACGCCTTTGTTCACATTGCGGTGTATGGGTGCAGCTACATCGAGGCTGCCAAACGCACATGGCAGCTGTGCAAGCAATGCTTCTTCGCTGCCTACTTCAATGATGCCCTCATTTCTTCAACATTAGGCCTCCTCTCCATCAGTGTTTCGGCTGTGATTGGTGTTGCTGCAGGTCTCATCTACAAGTCTGTTGTGGCTGGCGTGCTTGCCTGCTTCATATCGCTTCTGGTGCATTTCCTCTTCTTCTCGGCTGTGGAGAGCGCCGTGACAACCTTATTTGTGTGCTTCGCGGAGGTCCCAGAAGGACTGCAGCACTCCTCCCCAGAGCTCTACGCAGCGTTGCGCAACGCGGACCAAAATGGCACGAGCAACAATGCTGCGCCATAAGAAGAAGAAACAAAAAGCCCAACAACTAAACGAAAAAATAGAGAAGGTACTAAGAGAGAAGTGGTTGGGGAATGCTAAATGACTAATGGGTTGGTAAGGCGGAATGAAATGGTGCGGTGGCATTGGCAGTGATGGTGTAGAATTGAAGAATACTCAGCGCAAGGTGTGCAGGAAAGATAAAACTGGCGACTGGGTAAGTAACGGGCGACTGAGGATGAAAGGGACCGAGATGGGGGGGGGGGAAAGCGAAGGAGGAAAAATGAAAACAAACTGATGCTTTTGGTTTTGTTTATTCATCTTCACTGGGGAGGTGGTGGGATAAAGTAAAAAAGGAGTAGAGAAGTGTAAGTGTGTGTGTGTGTACATCCAAAATAACATGTATTCCGATACTTTTTTTTTAAAAAAAACTTGTCGATATGTGTGTGCGTTTGTATATACTCTCTTTTCATTTAAGTCGTATCACCTGAAGGAGTTCTTTGTAGTGTGGATTTGTGTTCATTGGGCTTTTTTTCTCTCGTTTTTTTCTTTCTTGTTTTGCGTACGTCTACTCCTTGTGTACCCTCGCTGGTGGGGGGAAGAGATGCAGGAGGTGGGAGAGAAATAAAAAGGAAGGAGAGTAGAGAATATATACATATATATACACGTATATATATACGTGCGTTGTTGTTGCTTTTTCTTGTTTTTTGCGTGAAAAAAAAAAAATGGAGAAAAAAAAAAATGTGGTGGTTTAGTATCGGCGGTGGTGGTGGTGAGGAGGAGGAGGCAAAAAAAAAAAAAAGGAAAAGAAAAGAATTTTTTTTTTTTGTGAAGTCGCGTAAACCCAAAAAGAAAAAAAAAAGAGAGGTGATGTTTCTGGTAATGACGATACAGATACACTCACTCACAAGCGTGGAGGTATATATATATATATATATATAATCATCTTGTTTCATGCATTCTCATTTTGCTTATCTACGCGGATGAAGTTGACAAATCATTAAGGGAGACAAATAAATCGAGAAGGCATGAGGAGGAAACAAGTGAAGAAGACGAGTTATGGGTAAGAACTGAAATTTTGTATCTCGACCTCTTTCTTAGATGTTTGTTTTTCCGACCACGTTATTCTTGCCTTCATGATCTATCAGTGTCTTTTTTCTTCTTCCTTTGGGGGGGGGGGGGGGTGGCTGTGATGTGGAGCGTTTCATTTTGCGCCAAGAAGAAGGACGGTCCAAAAGGGGAAATTCAGGGTAGTTGAGCCAATTGGTGGCGTCATATGTTCAAGGGCGATGTCTTCCTTGCGGCGCCCGATGTCCCGCGGGATGTGCGCTCGCTGGTGGCTGCTTGCGGCGGCTGTGTGGTCTCCCGTTTCGATGCCACCGTGACGCTTGGTCTTGCTGTTGGATCCCGGCAGGAGAACATCGTGTCTGTAAGGCGGCTGCGTGGCCTGCGCATTCCAATTCTCCGGACGAGTTGGGTGCGCGCGAGTGTGGCAGCTGGTCATCTCATTCCGAAGAAACACCCCCATGTTTTGTACGATCCGACGCTTTTCGAATCCTTCTGCTTCACAACGACAATGCTGCCAATGAGTATCAAACCAATGGTCGTGGCAGCGATTCAGTTTTTTGGGGGAACATACTCGCCGAATCTGACCACGGCAACGGACATTGTTTTGTACGGCTGCTACGATAGAGAAACGGGAAATGCATCGGCAGAAGGCGCTTCCCAACAGGTTATGCGGAGTTCAAAGTGGAGGCAAGCGTGTGAGCACGGGATTCCATGCGTTCATGTCAGTTGGCTGCAAGACTGCATTTCTACAGCGCAGCGGCACGCGCTGCCGGGCATTCTTCCACCGACCACCACGGCAGACACTTTCCTCCACAACGGAACAGTGGCTTGCGGTGGAGACCACGAGAACATCATCAGTGGATCTTCCTCTGAAGCCGCAGGTGGGAGACGTAACCACTATCCCGTTGGGCGTCCAAGCTGTTCTCGTGACTGCATTAGTGGTCAAATTAGTGTCTGTGAGGAAACCACCTGATCTTTCAACAAACTTCCATCAACCAGACGTGAGGGAGCATCCTCTAAAAACTTTGAGGTGGTTTTGGGAGCCACCTATACATAGACACGCATGTGTATGTGTGTGTCCAGTCCCGATTTACGACTGCGTACAACATATTGTAGCAATCACTGATTCATAGACACACATAGATAGGAGAGAGGGTGTGGAGCAGAGACAGAGAAATATTTAGATAGATTCCCCCCCCCTCTCTCTCTCTCTATATATATATATATATATATATATATATATATATATATATAGATGTATGCGCTGTGGGAAACGGTGGTGTATGTGGGTGAGATTTTCGAAGTCGGAAGTTGTTTCTGCACATGTCGCTGCAATTGCCCTCTTGTACTCTCACATTTACGTCTCTTCTTTGTTCGTTTATTTTCGTTTGACTCGTTCGCCCACCTGCACGCGCGTACAACATGCATGCGAAAAGTCGAGTGGTTACAACCCTCTTTCGGTTAGGAGTGTGTATTAGGCGCGTACAATTGTTTGAAAGGCCAGTAAGCGAGGCAGTAGAGAGGTATGTCACACGCAGGCAGCCCGTCACAAGAGCAGGGGGCGTCAAATGCTTCATCCAATTTTTTCAGCATCGTTTCCGAGTATGTGGAGCATATGCTGCCGTCAGACAACAGCATGAAGCTCCTCCTCGTGGACGAGGACACGCTGAACATCATTTCCATGGCAGTTTCACAGACGGCTCTTTTGAAGAAGGGAGTATTTCTCGTCAGTCGTGTGGATCGCAACTGTCGGCGCAATACAATGAAGAACATGCGTTGTATTATCTTCATTCGCCCACAAAATTCAAGTGTGAATGCGGTCTGTGATGAGCTCTGCGCCGCAAGGTATGAGAGTTACGCCATATATTTTAGTACGGCAGCTGGGCCAGATTTGATTGACCGTCTCGCCCGAGCGGATGTGAACAGTTTGGTAAATCGCGTTGGTGAGGTGTTCTGTGACTTCATTGCGCTCAATGGGGAGGCTTTTATTCCCGCAGTGTCGTCAAGTGCGTTGCTTCCGGCGTTTCTAAGTGCAGTAACGATGCAGCGTCTTGCAGAAAGCATTGCCGCGACTTTTGTGGCTCAGCGACGCCGACCACATGTGCGCTATGATAGGACTAGTGCGTTTGCCTCCCGTCTTGCGATGGAGCTGGGCAACATATTGGGGAAAAATGCTGCCCTTTACGATTACAGGACTCGGGATGATGTGCTGCTGATTCTTGACCGGTGTACCGACGTCCTCACTCCACTTGTGACGCCATGGACCTACCAGGCGATGCTGCACGAACATATTGGCTTGTGCTACAACCGCTTACGACTCCCAGATGCAGCGGCAGAGGGGGAAGAATATGTCTTCTCGCAGCAGGACGATACCTTCTTTGCGGCCAACATGTTTGTGAACTGGGGTGATCTCTGTAACAATGTCAAGGCGTACGTTGACCAGTGCAAGACGACGCTGAACATTGATCGATCCACGGCCACGATGGAAGAAATCAGGGATTTCATGCAGCGACTTCCTCAAACAAAAAGTTTGACGGGATCCGTGACAAAACACGCCACTGTGGTGTCTCACCTCTCTTCGGTCATCAAGAAACGCAAGCTGTTGGATATCTCCCTCTTGGAGCAAGATATGATAGCTACCGTTAACGCAAATGACCACTGGAATCGTCTCCAAACCTTAGTAAAGAGCCAAGGTGACAAAGGCATTAGTAACGTCAATGGTGTTGGTGCTGGTGATAGTAAAAGTAGCAGTGGTGCCTTGAGTTCAGAGGATGTTCTTCGTCTTTGCCTCATATATCACTTGCGGTATGAGAAAGCGAACCAGCCGTCACGTGTAGCTGGACTGTTAGTTCATTTGGGTCCGCATTACACGAGTTATCTGAAAAAACTGCAGCAATATTATGGCGAACGATCCACAGAGGAGTTGTTCGGTGCAACGGGTGTGATGGCATCGATTGTCAAGACGTTTGTGGATGTGGGAAACATCTACACCCAACACGAGCCCGTCTTAAAGCGGACATTGTTGCAGCTTCTTAATGGTCGGTTGTCAATTGATCAGTACCCGTACTTAACAGTACCATCTACAGTTGCTGCAAACTCTTACCAGTTACCTCAGCAGGCTACATTTAAGCCCAAGGAAATTACTGCCTTCATGTGCGGCGGGTTTACATATGCGGAGGTTGCCTTGGTGAACGCCATAAATGCGGGGACCGCGTACACAGGGTCGGTGGCAAGTGGTATTCCCCATGGCACTGTTCGTGCTGTGATTAGTGGGACTACCGCATTGAATAGTGCGGAGTTTCTCAGTCTGCTTTCTAACCACCCGTGATGCTGGCATTTCGTTTCCCATGAGTTTCTTCGGGAGGGGGGGGGACGAAATAGTGTGTTGTGTGTCAACGAGACGGGGACCCGAAAGGGGAAAAAGTCTTTTTTTATTATTATTGAGGGAATGTTTTAGCGGGAGAAATGGGAGGTGGAGAAAACGCCAGGGGAGCGTTAGTTCCAGAAGATGTGCATGGAGACGTTTTTTTTTTTTTTTTTTTGGGGGGGGGGGCGAAAGAGGAGGGGTTTACGTGGATTGCTTTTCTTTTTCTTCCTGCTTTTTTTTTGGGGGGGGGATTATTTTGGTCGCATCTGCGTAGGTGCTGATAAGGGAAGTGTGTCGCGGGTTTTGTGTGATTGAGTTGGTGCAAATATGGCCGTGGCAACAGCAGAAACAATAACAGGAACAGCAACTGAGAAGGCAGTACTACAGGATGGAGATGCCACATTTTCGATAGTTAGGATTCTGGTGGAGTTGGCCAATTCGGTGACGTTCAAACAATCCTTCAAGTGCCGCCGCGGGGATCAGGGTGTGCTGCCCGCAGAACCGACCCCGTTGATGGGGAGAGCCTCCGTAAGCCCCACCGCTAATCCTGCCGTTGGCCTAAGCTCCCACGAACCGCTGAGAATGCGACGTAAACGGCGTCGTGATGTTCTTAACGTTTTCTTTAGCTCTGATAGCAAGACGTCGTCATCTTTATCATCACCTTTGGCGATACGCAAGTACATCCATCAGTTATTCCAAAATGCGAAGGAGAATTTCGGGAAAATCTCGGCGACTCATGCGGCGATGCTGGAGCTTCTTTGTGGTATTGTCGTGCCCGGAATAGAGAACGGAGCTCCTCCTACGAACGATGCGTATACACCAGAGTTGTCCGTAGCGGAACAGATGTTATACATTATTCTTCGCACCAGCACTGCTGCCGTATCAACCTGGGTGAAGCCGCAGATCGTGCCGCGCTGCTGGCTTTCACCCAGCATCATTACAGTGGTGGAGCGTTCCGTTGCGGTGCAACGAACAATGCGGTGGTCATGCGATCCTGACCCTGTGATTGCGGCAGCGCTCGGGGTGGATATGGCGAACTATGATAGTTCATTGATCTGGTCAGCCACTTCGTATCACATGCCACAACTTGTGTCTTCCTACACAGATGGCGTAAATTTGTTTGGTGACGTTCAGTCGTCCTGGTGCATGGAGGAGAGCGAGGATGTTCGGAAGCTCGTTGCTGGTAAACGTTCCCATGCAGCGGTCGTTGGGATGGATGAACAGGAATCGCCTTCTCTTCTGGAGCAGTCTGGGGCGATGACGGCTCGTGCTTCGTCCCCACCGGACGCTGCGGCTGCATGGCCTTTCAAATCCTTTTTCCGAGAAGAGTACCCGTCTAGTTCGCCTTTTTGTTCTCTCCTCTATGTTGCACTTCACCGCGGCATAGTTGGACAGCAAGACCCGTACATGCTGCTACTGCGACTGGACCCGAGCGAAGATGTACCCCTTTCTCACGCCTCCAAGTTATCTCTTGAGAAAGCTTCTTCTCGCTCCCAGGAGTTCGCGGCGTCTCGTCTGGAGTTATCCTTGTCAGGTCTATGCATCAACATAAGCCCGGAGTTCCTTCTTGCAGCAGGTGACCACAACACTGGGGAAGATAATGAAGGGGAAGCAGAAGAAAGAAAGCATGGGAAAAACAAGAAGAGGCGTCGTGCATCTGTGTGTGAGGGAGGAGAAATGAAGGCAAGCAGTTTCCAGTGCTCGAGAGGAGTTATGACAATGCTGCAGTGGAGTTGCCAGAGTGGAACACTTTTCCTGCGGCTGCAACATCTCTGTGAGGTATCTGAGAAACCAGAATGGCGGGCGGCTCTTGGTCAGTACGGAAAAAGTGCTATTGAGGCGCTTCGGCGTCTTCTTCTTTTCCTCCAGCGAATTGTGGCCGAGATGGCTGATCGCCCAGGCGGTCCTCATGGAGTGTCCTTTGGGGAGTTTCTCTCAGCCCAGCAACGGCTTCGCCTCGTGTCAGAAGATATCATGGCGCTGAGTGACGCTTTTTATGTGCATGCAGGAGCAGACTGGGATGCTTCCGTCGCGCTAGGAGCATTATCATCTGCTACATTTCTTTCTTCCCTTTACAGACGCTACGCGCAACTGACGATCAACAATCGGGGGTACCCTCCCCACGCGGGTGCCACCGACACTGTGCTCCCTGACTCCATTCCCCTCAAAGGGCCTGACGTCATTGGTGCCGTATTTCTTGCTGCTCTTTTCCCCTTGCATCATATGATGGGGATGTGGCTTCGAGAAGGTGAACTGCAAGACCCTTATGATGAGTTTTTTATTTTGCCTTCGCACGGCACGAACGCCTGTGGCTTTCTTGTAGACACATCAGCACAACGTCTTCCTGAATTCATCTCCACTGAGGCGGCGGAAGAGATTCTCCATGCAGGCATCAGTCTTCGTGTCCTTCGTGCTACCGTTCGTCACGTGACTTCATGCGCTAAAAAAGAGCAAAAGCGTCTGGAGGTCCAGACGGAAGATGTCGACGCCGCATCCACATTCCAGAATCAGGCACAGGATGCCATTGGGATTGATTTGCTGCTGCACGACTTTATCGACTCACTTCTTGGACACCGTTCCCCATCGCATTTTCCTCCAGCACCCGAAGTGAATTTGCTTCTTGCGAAGGGTGCATTGTCCCACTGGAAGACCTTCTACAAGGGGTGCAACGACGTGCTTTTGTCCACACCTGAGGAAGAAAAATGTAGTTCCGATAGAGATGAAATTGAGCCGGTGCAACTTGGAGTCATCCTACAGACTGATACGGAGAAAGGAGAGGCATCTTTCAAGAGTACATCCGTCGTTGAACGTAGAGGAGGTGCAAGGTCGCTTACATCCAGTTGCTCACGCCTCTCAAGAGCCACAACGATGTGGCATGAAGCGGTGTCTTTGGAGATGACGCGGGTTGTGCGGGCAAGAGATCAGGAAGAGGAGATCAAAACAAAAGCCCGCGCTGCTCTTCGCTCAGAGTATGAGCTTCAGATGGTGCGCCGTGAAGCAAAGCGGCAGTTACAACAGTGGAAAGCGCAGCGTTTTTCTCTCCATCTGGAGAGAAGAGCTGCAATGTCAAGGTGTGTCGACGATCTTTTGGAGCTATACGCCACTGTTCTTAAACCCGGAAATCCAGATGATGTAAAAACCAATGAGGAAGCAAAGTGTGAAGAAGATCGTCACCCTCGTTCGCAGACACCCATTGGAAAGTTTGTTAAGCCACTGCACACAAATCTTCCTCCTCCTCTGGGAAAAAGTGTTGTTGCCCAAGCAAGGGAGAAACCCCCCTTGGGTGCTGGAATAACTGAAAAGGGAGAAAAGGGGGCATACGTGCAGTCGGTATCCTCGCCACGTCGCGCTTTTTTCCCGCTCTCCCTGCAACGTCGCAGTGGAACTGAAATAAAGTGGAAAGCGACAAAAACCACGGAGGTGGGGACGACAACAAGAACAACGGCAGCAGCAGCAACTTCTACTGGTGTGGTGGCCACAGCCAGTGCATCCGTTTCGTTGCAGTCTCTGCCTAAAGAAATCATCATCGACGATGCAGGAGGTGAACCGTGTGAGTTGAAACACCCACCAGAAATGTACGTTGTTTCCGATATCAATGACGATGAACATCTGATGAAGCGGGCAGGCCCCCAAGAAAGCCGTGCCGATGCAACTGAGGCTCTGTATGCCCAACTCGCAGTGCTGGAGGCGAGAGTGCAAGGCTGTGATGTGTCGAGTGAAGTGTACCAGCGCGAATGTGCAGAAGTGGCGTTGGAAGCACTCCGTTCTGCCGATAGCAATGCGACTGCTGGTTGTAGCAAACATATCAGTGCTGTGTGGTGGACAGACCCTACAGCTGACGAGGGAGATATCGGTAGTTTTAAGGGTATTACCTCAGCCATCTCATCTGTTGTTGGCGCGAGGGAGTTGGAGTTGTCCGGGAAAGAGGCGAATAACGCTATCAACACCACCCTCGTGCTGACGGAGCAGCAGGCGAAGAGTTTGCTGAATTGTCCGTATTACTACCTTACCCTTGGCCGCTTCACAGCGAGCTACTTAACACACAAGGCTCTTCAGGTGATGCTCTTGGGTCCTTATGGCACCCTCTACCGCCTGATGCAGCAGCTGCTAAATGTGTGCCTCATGCAAAGTGGGCACGTGGCAGATCGCCTGACAGAAATTTGGCGATGTCTCTCAGCGGAGGCGATTGAGGGAAACCAATTCAACGCCTCTACTGTCTTTGCAACGTTCAACAGGGTATTTGTGGAGGAGTGGGAATCCTGTGTTGTGCAGGGTCAAGATACGCTGAAAGTGCGACTCGCTCTTTTCATTCCTAATAAAAGTGATGATGATGTGAAGGGCAAGTCGCACCTGAGGGTTAACGTGGAAGATAGCGGTGGTGGTGATGGCCATATATTACCAAAGGGCATGAGGTTTCAGCGGGGGGCACGCCATGCAACATCAGGGGGTATGGTGGAAGGCAAGGAGGAAGGTGGTGATGAGGATAATCTCATCGGGCTTGGATCCGATAGTGATGTAGCCCCACTGCCAGATAACCCGTTTGATTTTATCGCTCGGCTCACCATTGTGCATGAATCGCCCTGCAAAGTTTTTTGGGTTCTTCCAGAGCGCGCAATTTCTGTCTACAGTGATCTCTTTAGCACGTTGCTCTTCTGGACTTCCGTTAAGCAGCTGGTGACACGTGTATGGTATGTCGGGATTAGGTCTGGTGTAGGGGAGGCATTCTTCTTCTGCAACGTTTCCCGTGCGGTGCTGAATGCAGTGGTGCAACACATTTGGTTTCTCATTTCTGGACACGCTCGAGAATACAGCAACACGCTAAACTTTAACACGGGAGTGTTTTATTCCTACCGGAAGCTGGAGAGCTTCACCGCTGATCACGCAGTTTTTCTTGAGCGGTGCCGCTTCGCCGCAATGCTGACTCCCGTCTTTGCTGAGGCGCGGCAGCAGGTGTACGGAATGGTCCAACAACTGGAAGAGGTGGAACAAACCCTTCTGCGTGCTGAAAGAGAAGACGCTGAAGACAGAGTCGCACTGTGCTCTGCCGCCTCAGGTGGTGCAGGAGAGGCTGCGGCATCATCAGGGCAACTGAAGAGGGTCAATGCAGAGCAGGTGGGCAAACGCAAAAGGAAACAGAGCAAAGTGGAAAAGTGTGAGGGCAGAGAATTGTCGAAAAAGAGGCTGTCCTCGTCTGATTATTTACTCTCGTCACAGAGCAGCTTTTCTTCTGTAGGATTGGAGAGCGTCTCACAGCTCAACCCAGTCGAGAGTAGCGAGCTGCAGTTGGAGGTGTCACAGCGAATGGGTGTGCGAAGGCGTGCCATTCGGAGGAATCTGCAGTGCCGCCTTCGTTCCTTTGTGGGATTAACGGAGAAATTTGTAAGTCATCTCAGCAGCATTCTGAACAGGGCCGCCGTCGATGCGGCGGTGATGTTCCCGAAAAAGAGCGAAATGAAGGGGTGTTTGTCCCTGCGTGACACGATGCGTACCTCTGAGAGCGCTACCTCGTTAAAATCATTGATCCGTACGCTCGAGATGACGCAAGCTGCAGTGGAGGGGAAACTGTAAGATGCAGCGAGGGGGTATCGCCAGGTGAGGGGGCGGGGGGCATGATGCGTCCTACTTTTTTCCTTGTTCTTTCCACGAAGGCTCTGGCCGGAGTGGTCGCGTAGCTCGGGCGAACCGAAGAAGAACCAAGCGTTAACGCGGAGGGGGAGAGGTGAGGTTTTTTGTGTGTGCCCGTTGCGGGTTTACTCCTCTGCAGGCTGTTGTTTTTCCCGCAATCACTGCTTCTGCTTTTATGACAAAACCATTTTTTTTTTGCTAGCTTTTTGATTAACTTTGTTGTGTTTGTGATCCCTTTTCGTTGCTGTTGCTTTGCTGATTTTGTGGCGGCTTCTTACTTTCTTTTTTCTTTTTTTTACTTCGTCCGCCTCGCGCTGCACGTCTTGGGATATGTGTGCACTCTTCTCTTCCCTGCGCCTGTGCACCGGATACACTTGCATCAGCGGACGACGGTGTGGTGGTCGCGGTAGTGGTGGTGGTAGCGACAATGTCCAACCTGCAGAAGATCAATGACATTGAGGCGGAAATCGCCCGCACACAAAAGAACAAGGCGACCATGGCCCACCTGTGCCAACTCAAGGCTCGCTTGGCGCAGCTAAAGCGTGAACTCATCGCATCAGAATCTAAGAAAGGCGGTGGAAAAGGCGATGGTTTTGACGTGCAGAAGACGGGGGATGCTCGCATTGGTTTTATTGGGTTTCCTTCGGTGGGAAAGTCAACACTTCTGACGAAACTCACGTCAACACACTCGGAGGTGGCTGCATATGAGTTTACGACGCTCACATGTGTGCCTGGTGTGGTGAACTACCGCGGCGCGAAGCTGCAGATGCTCGACCTGCCAGGTATCATTGAGGGTGCAAAGGATGGAAAAGGTAGGGGGCGACAGGTTATTGCGGTGGCGCGTACCTGTACGCTTATTCTTATCGTGCTTGACATCGCCAAGCCTCTGCAGCACAAACTTATCATTGAGCGTGAGTTGGACGGGTTTGGCATTCGACTGAACAAGCAGCCGCCCAGCATCGACATAAGGAAGAAGGAGCGTGGCGGTATTAGCATCTCATCCACGTGTCCGCTGACGCACATGGACCACGACACTATTAAGGCGATTCTCAGCGAGTATCGCATGTGCAATGCCGATGTGATGCTTCGTGGTGACTATACCGCGGACGATCTCATCGATGTCATTGAGGGTAACCGCATTTACATCCCGTGCATCTACGTGTTGAATAAAATTGACCAAATCAGCATTGAGGAGCTGGACATAGTCTCCCGCATCCCCCACAACTGTCCCATCAGCGCTCACCACGAATGGAATATTGACGGGCTTCTGGAGTGTGTGTGGGACCACCTTCACCTGATCCGCCTTTACACAAAGCCGCGAGGGCAGGTGCCGGATTACGACGAACCAGTCATTTTGAAGAAGGTGCCCGTACCGACCGTTGAGAGATTTTGTCTCCGTCTCCATCGGCAGATGATGAAGAGTTTCAAGTATGCGTGGGTGTGGGGGTCGAGTGTGAAGCACCAGCCACAGCGTGTTGGGAAAGACCATCTGCTGGATGATGAAGATGTGGTGCAGGTTGTCAAGAAGGTTTAAAAAAGAAAAAGAAAAGTAAAGTGGCCGTGACGAGGATAATGATAACAACAACAACAACAACAACAAGCAAAGAAGAGGAGGGAGCGGGATATTTTTTTCTTTTTTTTCCCTTTCCGCATGTGCTCTTGTTGTGATTGGATCTGTTTTTATTTCACTTTCGGATGGGAATAAAAAAAAAGAGGACCTGGACGCAAAACAAACAAACGAATGGAGGAGGCGGTGGAGAAAAAAGGAAAAAAAAAACAGAAAAGGAGGAGGAAACAAAGTTAGAAACGTGAGAGGTATGAGGGAGACAAGAGGGCGTCGCCGCAGGACTTTTTGACGAGAATGAGGGTCGCGCGGCGGAATGTGCCGACGAAAAGGGTGCGGCAGACGACATGCAAACTGGACGATGTCACGGACGCGGTGTGGGGGAAACTGAACAGCGAAAGAAACTACATAAATAAATAAATAAATATATATATATATATATATATAATTATTTATATTTGCTTAGATATAAAAAAAAAAAAAAAGATGGATTCGGCTGTATGTTTTTGTCTGGTGGAAGGTGAAGTGGATTGCTCGGTGTTATTTCTCTCTCCCGTTTGGGCGTTTGGTGTCTCTTTGGTCGCTCCGTGAAAACCGGTAGGGCGCCCTCCTCCTGCGCGCGGACATATGAACATACACACACATTATATATATATATATCTGTATAATGTGTGTGTATGTACTTGTTTCTCTCTCTGTCTGTTGGTGCACACATATTCCCTTGCGCCTCTCCCTTTGTTCTTGGATTGTAGGGCTTCCCCACCCCACATAGTTGCTTGGAAAAGAGAAACTGAGTCAAGCTCGGCACTCTCACCCCAAGCTGATTCTTGATTTATTATTAATAATTATCATACCCCCACCAACCACTATTCCCTTCCCCATCCCATTTTTTTTTTTTAGTTGTTGTTGTTGTTGTTACTTTTTGTACTTTTTACTTCGTTGTTGTGTTTGATGTTCATGCAACGCGAAGAGGGGCAACAGTGGCGGAAGTGCCAAGGCCGGGCCCTCGTGGACATTCTCATCTTTGTTGGGGCAAGCGGGAGCGGAAAGTCGACTCTGATTGGGCATCTGCTCCGGATGTGGCCGCACTACTTTGTCTTTTGCCCAAGCTACACAACTCGCAAACCGCGGCCTGGGGAGGTGGATGGGAAGCACTACCACTTTGTCTCTAGGAAAACATTCCGGCAGCTGATCGACAGCGGTGAATTTCTAGAGTACAACATACTCTTTTCTTCGAAGAACCACGATGATGATTCATGTGAGGAAAATCGTGACACGGCTTGCAGTGATGTGGTGTACTACGGTACCTCCAAGAAGGTGATGTGCGATATTCTTCAGCAAAACAAGGTGGCTCTTATGGATACAGACATTAAGGGTGCAATAAATATCAAGAAATATTGTGCTACAGTCGCAACCTCAACCGGTAACGGCGGCGGTAGTAGTGATGTTGGGAATACACTGCCAATGCTACCGAAACGGGTTCAGGTCATCTGGGTGCAGGCCTCGAGTCCCTTGGAGCTCGAGACGCGGCTGCGAAACCGTGGCTCGGAGTCCGAGGCCTCACTGCAGAAACGTCTCGCCGAAAATAAAAAATGGCTTCACTGGTACAAGATGAACCCAGGGTTCTTTCATTTGGTACTCTTCAACCACAACCTGGAGGCGTGTCTGCACGATCTTTATGATTTCATAACCACACATGTGTTAGCTCTCAACAGCAAGCTATGAGACTGACGGGTGAACATGTTCTGTTTCTGTTTGTTTCCACGTATCACTGCTCTATCGCTACAGCACATATTTCCTCTATTTCTTTTACTTTTTTTGATGGAGTGTGGGATGGGAGGGGGTGCGAGCGTACCTCGAGGAGGTAAAGTCGCGCAAAGGGAGATGGAATGAAACACCGAAGCAGGAACCGAAGAAAAAACAGGATGAAGGTGGAGGAAGATGCATTTATATTTATATATAAATATATCGACTGCATTTGCTGCACTGAAATGTGGCACCCTCTCTACACGCGACGTCTTGTGGAATGAATCAGACATATGTGTTGGTGCAAGAAACAAAAGTATCTTCAAATAAAGCGAATAGGTGTTGAGTGTGAGTGTGTCGTACATCAGAATGGCTTCTTGCGCTTACTGAGTTAAATGATAGTTGGCATGTCCTCTTCCAAGTTTGTTTTATCACCGTGCGGTCTCTCTTTTACAACGCCTATTTCTGCATTCATTTTCTACCCTCTCTCTCTCTATCTCTTTCTCTCTTCACATGCATGTTTTTTTTTTGTTTTTCTGGTCGTTGAAAATGACAGTGATGATAATTTCGAAAGACTGCAACGGAGATCCGGATGCGCAATGGGCTTTGCATGGGGAGGAGAGATGCTGATGAAGTGTAGCGATAAATAAATCTAAATAAAGCATTTCGTTTCGTTTTCCCGTTCAAAGTGGGTGTGTATGTGTCGTTTTCTTCCCACCATGTCAAGATCGCATATTCTGGCGAGGACGGTAGAAACGTCACTCTTTTTTGTTGTTGTTGTTGTTGTTGTTGCATTTCATTCCCACTACCCTCCTTCTCCGCTTCGTCTGTGCGCGTATACGGCGTGGTTATTTGCTTCTTTTCCCCCCTTTTGCTACACTCAGCAAGGTGCACTTTTCGTCGGTGAAAAAAAGCGAGGGCGGAAGGGGAAAAGAGTTGGGTCAGATGGCTTCGTGCCCTGCATCTGTCAAGTTGTTGGTTGATGCCTGCATAGATGGCGATGCATACGGTGGGATGCAGACCTTCAAGGCAGTACTACGTCGCAAGGTGAGGAGTGGCGAAGAGCTGGTGGCGCATGACATGCTGGACGCAGCATTTAGTCAAGCATTAGTTGAAACAAAGTGTTCGGAGGTGGCGCCAGGGCTGAGTGAGGAATTCTTCAACTTATTGACATGTTTTGGGCACAAGGGAGACACTTTTTGTCTAGAACGCATGCGTGCCATTGCAGACAAGTTCGAGAATGTGGAGAAAAACGATACCACAGTGGCGTTGTGCCATTCTCATCTACAGTTTCTTTGCAGCGCGAAGCGCTGGTGGAAAACTAAACGAGATGAGGCGTCCGTCTCTGCTGTGGGGAGAGAAGAATTTGAGAAGGAGGCGGGCAACTTGATTGCGTTCATTCATGAGGCCCTCTGTTTTGCCTACCTGCGCCTCGCACACTGTGCTGCCAATGATGCTGACTGTGGGAACGACGCCGTCTGCGAGGCCTTTGCTGCGGCGTACAACACCAGTCATCTCTGTCTCTCGAAATCCGAACTGATTCGTCATGTGGCGTGCAAAGTGCAAGACAAGCTCGCAGACGCGGAAAAAAGATTTTTAATTGCACACACCATTTACAGTGTGTTGTCAGGTGCGAGTGAACTACAAAAAACTCATCGGGGTTTGGCACTTGCGACTGCGAAGTCACTTCTGCAGGAGGAGGGGATGGATGAGAATTGCACCGCTCTTTCCAGCTTCCTCCATGATGTGTTAATCATTTTGGAGGCGGCGTCAAGACAAAAAGACACCACCCCCGAAAATCATTCAGTCTGTAATGTCATTAAGGAGTTGTGCAGCTCGTACAGCTTGGCGTTAGGTCCTGTGGGTGAATTGAATTGGATAGCGCTTGCTCGCCTATTTTGAATGAGTAAAACCTAAAAAAAAAAAGGGGGGGAAACGGGGCTAGGGGCAGGTGTACACGGCGCATTCTGCGTACCCCCTATTCCCGCGAACGTGTGAACTTATGGATTTCTTTCTGACGGCGCAGTGATTTGGACCGGTGCATAAAAGTAAAGAAAAAAATGTTTTTGATGGTCGGCCCGGACTTTTCCTACCGCTTGTTGGAGGATGTGCCCCCCCCCCTTATTATTTCCCCTGCCTCTCTCTCCTGCACAAACACTTATACAAGCCCTTTCTTTTTTTTCTTTTTTTTTTGTTTCTTGTGGGTGCGGGGGTGAAAGGCTGTTGAGGTTGTAAACCTCTAATTTCCTCACAGGTGTAGAAGGTGGGGTTGGGCGAGTAGAGTAAGTGGTGCTCCAATTTCGTTGTGGCTCTTTTTTTTTCTTTTTTTTTTTTGAGGGGTGGGGGTGTCTGCGCTCTTGCTGTAGAGTTCCACGGCTTCTGTGCTGGGGTCAAGATGGATGGCGGCTCTGAGAGCGCGCCACCACAAAGGTGCGACGCCACTGGTCACAATGACACAGGAAATTCCTCTCCCCACACACCACAAACTATTAACCATCTCGCTAGATGCGATAAATCGTCCATATCAAACGCCAATACCGCTGTCTATTCCACTACATCTGGTAGTGGCGCCGCTGTTGTGGTTGCAGAGGCATCCAAGACCATCACCCCCGAAGCCCCTACCTCCCTAAATGAGGTTCATGAGCGACGAAATTGGCTCATTTACCACTTGTACACCCGCCAAGAGTATGCAGAGTGTAATGGCATTATTGAGGCGCAACTGCAAGAATCGAAAGGGTTGTGCGAATATGCACTGTATGTCAAGGGAATGCTTACGCGTCGGAACGGACAGTTAACTGAGTCTTTAAATCTATTTCAGTCCGCTATGCGTGTTAATCCTCAGAACCCGGATAATCAAAAACAGGTGGGGGAGTCTTTTTTACTTCTCGGGCAGCACCGTCTTGCGATTGAAAGCTTTCAAGAGGCACAACAGTTACGGTTACTCACTGGAGGGGGCGAGGACTGGAAAATACATTACAGCATCGGTATGTGCCACATGCACCTGCAGGAATATCATCAGGCTGAAAACGCGTTGGCTAGGTCTATCAGCATTCGGCCGCATGATTCCACGGTGATGCAGCTTGGAAAGGTCCTCGTGTTGCGAGGGGACTACAAGCGAGCGATTGATCTCTACACCGATGCGTTACAAGCATCCCCTGAAAACCAGGAACTTCTGACGACACTGGGGTTGTTGCACCTTCAGGCGGGCGATCCTGCGAAGGCGTTCCATTATGTTGGGAAGTGTCTCACGCTAAACGCGTCGAACCCAAAAGCTATCATGGTGGCCGCAAGCATTATGCAGGAGAATAGTGAGTTTGGTGTTGCCCTGAACAAATATCGTGTAGCGATTGCTAAACTGCCATTTTCCGCGCGTTTGTGGAGCAACATTGGCATGTGTTTTCTTGGAAGGAAGAACCTGCATGCGGCTGTTTCTTGTTTGAAGAAGGCCGTCTCCCTCGCCCCTTTTGAGTGGCGCATCGTGTACAATATGGGCCTTGTGTTTATGCATACACGGCAGTACGCATCGGCGTCTCCCTACCTGTCGGCGGCTGCGCAATTGCACAAGGAATATGCCCCTACCTTCATGAATTTAGGTGTGTGTCTCGCAATGATGAATGATATTGAGAATGCCTGTGCAGCCTACGAACGTGCACTTTCCATCGTGTCAGATCCGCTCATTCGGCTTAACTACTGCATTTCACTGGTCAATTTTGGACAAAAGGAGAAGGCGCTGGAGCATTTTGAGTTTTTTATGCGCTCATCGGAGCATGCGCGTGAAAAGTTACAGTCGGAGTGGGGCTCAGTAGTTATACAGACTGTAGATTTACTCTCCTCCCTGCTGCTCCACTCTAAGCAAACCCATTCATTGCCCATTGATAACCTTGTCAACAAAAACAGCGATGGCGATGCAGACAGTGAGGAGCCAGCCGTTGCTGCCGTAATGCACAGGGAAGAAGATGATAAGGGAGGACAATCAGCTTAAGCGAACGCATCTGCATCTGTACACTGTTGATTTCTGAATGTTGTACTTTGCTTTTTTTTTTTGGGGGGGGGGATTTCGCGGGTGGTGGTTTGAGAAGTATGGTGAAGCAGGCGTTTTGTTATTTATCTCGAAAGCGTGCAACGGCAGCGGTATGGACTTCCTTCCATTCTACAAAAAAAAAATTGTTTCAACGAAGCTCCTCATCATCTGCAGGAGTCTCTTTGAGGCACTGCTTGCACCTCTCCCCTTTCATCAAAAAAAAAAAAAGCCTCGCATGGAGAGTTACGTCTTGCCGTCCGGTGGAGTAGCTAGTGGTATGGCTCCTTATGATATTCCATTCATCCCCCCTCAACTAGTCATATGTACCTTCTGGACAGTGTGCCGGAATAGCTTACTCCTCTTTGTTCTTTCTATGTGCGAAAGAGGGGGGGGGGGAACAGACTATTGCTCTGAGAAGTGTTCCCTTGACCACTCATCTCTCCTCGCTGTATTTTTATAGCCCGCCACCCCAACCATCCCCGCGTACTTCTCTATTCCCGTTCTTTTTTTCTTTCCATTTTCCGTTTCCTCCTTGACGGCATGATGACTTGTCATGTGCTTCGCATGGGGAAAATGAACCAGGGGAGGGGTGATCTACGAGGACACATTGGCAGATAAAGTAGTCTATCTCCCTTTCCCTGTGTGTCTGTGTGGTCGGTCACGGGGAGAACGTGAGCAAAACGGCAGGCGGATGAAGTGAGATGAGTGACGAGAGGTAACGTGGCCCAGGGCCGCGGAAATGGTCGGGGTCTTTGATTGCTTGTCTTTAGCAGGTTGCGTGATATCGTTTCTCTTTTTTCTTTTTTCTGTTGATTTGACTTTTGGTGCCTGTACTGATCTGCGTAGATTATTGATGCTATTTTTGTTTCGTTTTTTTTTTCTTTCGACTCATCGGCTCTCCTTTCTTAAAGGACAGGGTGAAACTCAAGTATGGAGACGCTCGACTCAGTTCGTAATGACATTTCTCGCATTCGTGAAGAGTTGAGGAGGCTGTCATGTTCCAATGTAAAATTTGAGTTGGAGAAAGCTCAGAACGAGACGCAAAGGGTGTTAGTAGAACAATATGGTGGATCCTGTATTCTCTACATTCTCTCCTGCATGGTAATCCCCTTGACTGTGCTCCTCGTCTGCATGATCCTCTACTCGTCTGCGAAGGTTCTTAACAAGCGTTTGCTGCTGGTGCGTCTGTCGCGTGACCTGCGCCGCACCCCCTTCCTTGAGGAGGAACTTGGTGTGCGAAAGCTTAGCCAGGCCTCACGTCGATCAGCACGCCGGCGGGTCACTTTTGTTGTCCTTATAAAATGCATTCTAGCGACTTCTGTTTTGATCAGCTTTATGGGATCGCGTGTGATGATCGAATTAGGACTCCGAGGGTGGCTCAAGGAACTTCTGGCATTATCCAGGAGAGACAGTGATAAATTTCTCGGTGCTGCTGAAGATTCATCAGACGCGTGGGAGATGTTGTACCATGTGATTGTGTCATTTCTTCGTCTGGGTTGGTTCAGGGATATACAAACCCTCTTTATATTCTCAACAGTTGGCTCTAGCGTGCTGGTGTTTGGGCTGCGCTTACTTCGCTCCGCTGCGAAGGATTCCAAGTCGTTGTGTCCATCTCTTGCTTCCTCGTTGAAAATGGTTCAGAAGTTGGACGATAAGCGCACGATGGATGGACAGTTGTTTCTGCAGAAGCAGTTGTCGGATTTGGCTGCTATGCTTTCGGACTGCAAGAGGTTGTCTCAACACACGGTGAAGAATGCAGAGGCTGTTTGTAATGTAGTGGAGGAAGGAGAAGAAAAGCATGAAGCAACAAACAAGAGCAACGAGTCCGCAAAAGAAGACGAAGAAGTGAACGAACAATAGAGAGACGACACGTTCTTTTCGAATGTTTCAAAGGCACTCTTGTGTCCTTCTACACACATATATATATATATATATATATATATGTGTGTGTGTGTATGTATGTATGCGCAGACTCGTTGTTGATGTCTTGCTTCACTGTTCTTTGGTCAGCCCCAGAAAGCGAAGGGAAGCAGTGGTGACATCATTGATTCGATGGTATTATTCTCTTTCAATTTTCTTTTGTGTGTCTGTGGGTGGGGAGTGATGATGTGCCTGTGTACTGTTCCTTTTCTATCGCAGAGGCTCTTTATTTCCTTATTTGTTGGTGCTGCATATGATTGTATGTTGCTCTGTTCTCATTCGCGCGCGAATCACGCGCCTGATCAAGTGGACGAAAAAGGGGTAGCCGCGAACCATTTTCTTCCGAGGTAAAGTAACGATAACTGAAAGGGCTGTGTAGTAAAATTTGGTGGTGGTGTATGCCATGAACCGATCCGGTGGCTCAGTCTACGCACACGCCATGGCGCAGTTCGCTATCTGCCGGCAGCCATGGAATGAGTACATTGGTCTCCTCACCAAGCAGGACTCGACGCCTTACCACACGGAGCCGCAGGAGAAACCCGCGTACAGGGGACGGAAGCGTGGCCGCGAGGGCTGGCTCTTTGGCCAGCAGGTGCAGCTGCACTACCACCGCTTCCCAGACGAGCAGCTCCTCACAAATCTCACCCGCTGGAAAACGGGAGAAACAGTAGGCGATGTCGCCATTCAACAGTTCCGCAATGCTCAGCCGTTTGCATTGGAGAACAAAGATCCGCAGGGGATGCAGTTTCCGTCTCCCGAGGTGTACATGAAACTGAACTACAAAAATCCAGCCACCATCTCGCGGTTCTTGACCCGTACGGGGCACATGTACCCGGCAGACATCCTCCCGATGAACCCGGAGGCTCTTGTGAAGCTGCGTGTCGCAAAGGCGCAAGCAATCCGCATTGGTCTCTACCCTCGCTTCGGAAACCCATTCTGGTTCCGCTCACAGAAGTTTCGTCCAAAGGCGTATCAGGAGAATTACGACCCTACTACGTACTCTACCAAGCACACAATGGAGCATTTTGCCTACAACTGGGTTCAGACAGACCGTATACGGCGGTACTTCAGAGGGCTGAAGGAGATACAACGGCCCGGCTCAACTAGCGCTCGTGCTGGCGCTGCCGCCACCGCGGAGCAGAAGCAACAGGATGAATTTTATACTGCTGAAAATCAATCCATCTCGATGCACCGTGATAATGCATCCTACACGGCGGACGTTGAGCGGTCGATTAAGAACCCGACCGTCCCTGGTCTCATGTCGACAAAGGGTATGAAGAAGAAGTTCCACAACTTGTATTCCTCCACATCAACGAAACGCATGGGATTTTCTAACCCCACCCTAGGTATCAAGAAGGTGTGAGAGATATATCTATTAAGGCCAGGTGAAAGTAACACGAGGTGTCTCATTTCGCCTTGAGATTTCTTTCGCTATACATCTCTGTATTTCTTTCCCCTCACGCCGTGCATTTTTCTTTTTTTTTTCGCTTCATCTCTAGTGTATGCGTTTCTTGCCGAAGGTTGGTGAGAATCTTCAAATTGCCACTCTATATGTCTCCCCTGTTGCTGTTCCGGTTTCTTATTGGGAGGTCGTGTATATTTATATTTATATAATGCATAGGTATTTTTTTTGTCGTAACCGTACTGTGTGACAGGGAAGATGGACGTCCAAAGTGTTCCCCTTATGCAGCTCCGCAAGAAGCTTGAGAGTTCTCTCTGGAGTGGGCCCCTCACGTTCATTGGCGATGTGGGTGGGACAAGTGCTCGTCTGGGTTTTGCACGCCAAGGGATGAATAACGCCGTCTCCATTGTGACTGTGCGGTTCCACATGAAGACGAAAAACGTTCAGGAGCTCCTCGTTTTTTTTCGCGCGATACTCGAGACGGTGTCTCCTGAAGTGATCGCGCGTGTGCGGGCGGGTGTTATCAACGTCCCCGGCCCCGTGACAGGAGGTGCTGTAGGTGGCCCCTTTAACAACCTTAAGGGCCTGGCACGCCTTTCAGATTACCCATCAGCGCTTTTCCCGAGGGGTCGAAGCTACCTTCTGAATGACATCGAGGCTGCTGGGTTTGGTGTGCTTGCTGTCAGCGACACGCATTCTTTTCCTGAATACTTTGGCCTGATGTGGGAGGGCACCCAGTGGCAGAAGTCCGAACATCAACCTGCTGGCACTGTACTTGGCAACGGTCGTTGCGTTGTGCTCGCCCCGGGCACCGGTCTTGGCTCTTCCCTGATTCATTACAACGAGTCGGACAAAAAATTTGTTGTGTTGCCTCTGGAGTTGGGCTCGCAGACGTTGACGATGCGGGATGACCTTGAATACATTCAGGCAACTGCTCCAAATTTGACCCACCTTCCTAGCTTTGAGAACATGGTGAGTGGAGAGGGTCTGGAGCGTCACTACCAGCATGTGGTTGGCGGACGCAAGCCAAACCTACCAGCTGAGAAGATTGGGGAGCTCGTTCGCCAGGGTGATCCCGATGCCGTAAAGGCAATGAAGATGTTCAATCAATATCTCATGCGCCTCGCCAGCGAGGCCAGTATGACATTTGTTCCACTCACGCTTTTGATCACTGGAGACAATGTGGTGCACAATGCATCATTCTATGAGAACCCTGAAAACATGAAGGAGATGAAGCGGGCGGCGCTCGATCACGCGATGGAGCGCTTTGGGTTCCAGAGCCGTGTGACGTATCTGCGCCAGAAGAAGCTGCTGAACCTCAACCTGGTGGGGTGCTACCGCTTTGGTCTGACGTTTAACTCAAATGCTAAGCATAAATCGAAGCTCTAGAAGCGCGAACTAAAGAGGATGTAGTCAGTTACGCGTAAGCATCAAGCAAAAACAAAACGAAAAAAAAAAAAGGATGTATCCCACTCTCTTTTTTTTTTTAAATTTCTTTTCCCTCCTTTTTTTTTTTTCTTGCGACGAGTGGGATCCGTGGAGAATAAAAGGCAAACTATCCATGACTGGAAACAAATGCCATCACATTGTTTTTTACTTCTTCAACCCAAAGACATGTGTGTCCGTGTGTGTATGTGTGGTTGGACGGTAATTTTCTTTTTTTTTTTTTTCTTTGGAGGGGGTTCGAATGAAAGGCAGAGTGTTGTGCCGGAAACTCCATACATCATGGTTTCTGCAGTAGATGTTGACGAGGGAAGGACGGGTCCGTTCATGTTGTTGATACTACTGCCAACGCTGCATAACCTTGGAGTGAAGCAATAGACAAAACAAGAAGATGAAGAAGAGTGGGGGAGGGCGTTAGATGTGTTGTGGCAATCTCGAAAGACAGAAGTAGAGATAAGAATGACGAACGGATTTTTTTATTATTATTATTAAAAACGGAAAAAAAGGGGGGGCATGTAGGAGAAAAAACGTTATCAATTAAAAAGATTTATTTTTACGCGCACATCATTGGTTCTAGACGCATTGTCGCTGTTTGGCTTTTGAACTACATTAGCTTTGGTGGGGTGCGATGTGTTACAGCACCATGCACTTCACATGTGATTTTCTCTCTCAGTTGTCTGTGGATCTGTACATGCCCATTTATTTGTATAATGCAGGCGTCGTTCTCGCTGCCGTAACTTGAAGGCCTCTGAGTGCGGTTACATTCTAGTGTATGACCAAGAAGACGTGTATCACTGCCTTGGAAGTGGATCCGTCTGTGGCCTCGGAAAGCCAAGATGTGTGGGCTGCCATCCAGCAGGAACTAGCAGGTCGTGTTCATGTTCCACGCACGAACGGGCTGGAGGAGCGGCATCCAGTGGATAATAGCGAGGGGTCAGCATCATTCTTGCCCACATTTCTGCTTCCCCAAGCGCTTGTAGAAGACTTTGAGTTCACTGTGCTTGGACCACAGCTGCGACGAGACGCCGAACGCCGGTCGTCAATGGCGTCTCCTTTACAGTACGTTGGTGGGGTTGACATTTCGTTTCTCAAAGAAACCAGTACTGCGGTGGCTTGCCTCGTTGTGATGGACTATCCATCCATGCAGCGAAGACACACATTCCTGCATCAATGCGAGGTGACGCTTCCCTACGTACCAGGATACCTCGCCTTTCGTGAGGCTGCGCCACTTGTGGAATTGATTGAGAAATCGCAGCATGAGCTACGCGACGCCGGGTGCTATCCTCAGTTGTTAGTTGTGGATGGATGTGGCGTGCACCATCCGCTTCGCTGCGGCCTTGCCAGTCATCTGGGTGTTTTACTAGACATTCCCACAATTGGCTGCGCGAAGAAATTCATGGCGGTGGACGGCATGACACGTAAAACAGTGAATGAGGTTTTCGAGAGTGCACTTTGTGATGTTAGTAGTGGTGGTGGAGTACGCTCCAAGAAAAGAGGTGCATCAGTTGTGCCGATTATCGGGCAGAGCGGAATGTTGTGGAGCTACGCCGCCACACCCAGCCCTAACATCAGTCGGCCAATTTTTATTTCCCCCGGCCATCGGATGGGGTACGCTGAGGCTGCTGCGCTGGTGCTTTCCATGTGCAAATACCGCGTTCCGGAGCCAATCCGCGCTGCTGACTTGAGCTCGCGTGAGTATATTCGTTCAATTGCTTTAGACCTGCTGAATCACTAAACAAGCGGTGGTGCGTGTGGGTACATCTCTTTTCTGCGTGTATTGCTCTTGTTCTTTTCATCGGAATTGCGAATGGGTGTCTGACCTCTAAAAAATTTTCTCGGTGCCTGCTGAAAAAAGATGACGCTATCAATTCCTTAAAGTTGTTGTTTCTTTTTCTATTATTTATCTCTAACTACTTGCGCGCGCATGTGTGTGTGTGTGTGTGTGTGCACACACGATGAGAAAAGAAGGGTGGCGCAATATGTTTTTTCTCTTGTTTGCAAGCATCACAGGGTGGGTATTGTGGTCCATCTACTCCCTCTTCGCATACCACTGCTCTTCCGTCGCTGGAAAGACGGTTCTGGTCACCGGTGGCTCTTCCACTGTTGGAAGATGCATCATCATGCGCCTTTTGCGGCTGGGAGCCAATGTTGTCGTGTGGGACTACGAGAAGAATAAGCTGGAACAACTCGCGCAGGAGGCGTCCTCCTTAGGGGTCAGAAAGACTCACGTCAGTGAAGATAAATCGGAATCAAGCAATGAACTGCCAAACACCTTTATCCGCGCGCAAGCTACCGAACAAAATGGTTCCCTTACGACGAGTGCGGTCGACTTGTCAAGTCGTATTCAGCTCCAGCGGGCGTTGGCACATCTTGGCCCAATCCACATCATGGTTAATGTGGCAGAGGATTCCAGAAACACAAGTTTTTTAAACCGCACAGATGAATCTTGTGAGAGGTTGCTGCTATCCAATGTGTTGTGCCCTCTCCTCCTCGCAAAGGCGTTGCTGCCGAGTATGTTGAAGCAGCAGCATGGGGGTCACATTGTCACCGTCACCAACAAGGCAGGATTGATGGGTGTCGCAACGCAGCCAGACTACGCCGCCTCACAGTGGGCGTCTATTGGAGCGCATGAAAGTATTCAGATGGCCATCCGACAGGAAGGTGGCAATGGCAGGGTGCGCACCACATTAGTTTGCTCTGGCGGCACCGTCAGCACCTCCCGAACCCCATCTTCGCCTTCGTCAAGGACAACAACTCAAAAGGAAAGTTTAGGTGGACCGATCGGTGCGGAGGCATCTAAACCTGCACCCCCTCCACGCTCGTTTCGGTTGTTTCCATTTGCCTCACGTTCTGTAACGCCTGAGGAAATCGCAGAGAGCTGTATTTGGGGTATCACCTACGGTGTAGAGCGGGTGTACACACCAAGCTCACTGTTACTGCTGCCGCTGCTTCGAGTGCTGCCCGTACCGTGGTTTCTGTGGTTGGTCTCTTCATTTGCCACACCTTTGCCCGTATTCAGCAAGAATTAAGCTATGCCGTAAGAGACAACAGAAAACACCTGATGCTATACGCATATATACACGCATCAACATAATCACACTCACCATTCTTGTGCAGCTTTGTACCCTGGATGATGTCTGGCGTCACCACACCCATTCACACACAGGCCCTTGTCTCCCTTTTTGTTGTTGTTGCTGTTGTCCCTTCGCTGTATATATATATATGGTGTTCTTGTTTTTGTAGTTACCCTTTACCCTTTATGTTCTTCACGCAATGCACAGCAGTGAAAGGCGTAAGAGAAGCAAATGTGTATGCGTGGGGGAGAGAGAGAGAAAGATCCACAGCCCATAGCATCATGGAGAGTACTGGATCCGTCTGTGATGTCGCAGCGCGGCATCTGGAGAAAGGATTCACCCTGCAACCAAACGTCCGGGGAAGCCACAAATCAGACGCGGTTTGATTTTTCCCTCGACGACTCCACTATTGACGGAAATCTCCTTGCGCCATGTGCCGCTTCTCAGTCAGTAGTGCGAGCTCTGCAAGGCCACAAGTGGAACGGTTACCCGCCACATGCCGGGAGACCGGAGGCGAAAGAGGCAATTGTGCACTACTGGGACACATGTTTCGCCGGTCAACAAGGGATGCATTGCAAGGTGGAAAACGTCATAGTTACCTGCGGCACCTCGGAAGCGTTTCTCATTGCACTGACGGCACTCTGTGACGAGGGTGACAATGTGCTTCTTCCAATACCCTGCCCATCTCATTATCAACTTATTTGTAAGATGTACGGCATTACGGCGCTGTACTATCGCTGCGATCATGAGAAGAACTGGGAGATCGATTTTGATCACCTGCGGAGCCTGGTGGACGGGAAGACGAAGGCGATATTAATGAACAACCCGTCTAACCCGTGTGGTAGCAACTTTTCTCGGCAGCACATTGCCGATTTAGTGCGCGTGTGTGAGGAACTGCAACTGCCGCTCATTGCGGACGAAATCTATGCAGGCATTGTGTTCTCTGGTGAGACATTCACGTCTGTGGCGGAGTTTGACACGCCTGTGCCTCGTTTTATCATCAGTGGTCTATCAAAACGATTTATGGTTCCTGGGTGGCGTTTTGGCTGGGTGATGCTCATGGACCGGGACGGTTGCGCCACAGACGTTGTCCGCGCGATGCAGGATATGCATTCCCTCTCTATGGGGCCTAATACGGCGCTGCAGGGGGCTTTGTCAGAGATCATTGAGAAAACTCCAAATTCGTATTTTGCTGACAATATTGAGTTTCTGAGCGCAAATGCGACGGCTGTTTCAGATATAATTCAGTCGTGTCACGGCCTGTCGTGTACACCCCATCAAGGGGCGATGGCCATCATGGTGATGATCAACTTTTCTCAGCTCGCTTACGAGAGTGACATAGAATTCTGCGAGAAGCTGTTGGCGGAAGAGGACGTGCGAGTTTCACCGGGGTCGTTATTTCACATGCCCAACTGTTTCCAAGTCGTCTTGACACGAGCAAATGACATCACTATTGATGGCATGGGCCGTATACGTAACTTTTGTGAGCGTCATCGTAGGAAGTAAATGGTGAATCTTCTGAAGAGCAAAGAAGAACACATTAATATATATATATTTTTTTTTGTTGGTGCCGTTCGGCGCGGGGGGGTAGGAGTGTCTGGGTAATGGTTTGCGCGTCGCGATACCTCCCAGAAACCCCGGTGCTGTGGGACTTAGCTCCATGGACAGCCGGTGCGCCACATCCGGAGTGGCAGAAGGGAGGAGAAGGGGGGTACGTGCGATCAGGAATGGAGATGGTGCGAGAGAAACAAATCTCAAAGTAACATGAATCAGTAAAGAAGAGGAGTTCCGTGTAAGAGAAATGATGACTCAAAGGTCAGGATGCCACTGCATCATTGCTCATCGTTCAGGCGGAAACCGTAAGGCATATCTTTATATATATATATATATATGTGCGTGTGGAAATGCGCGTGCTACGCTCGTATACGCGGCGCTCGTTCCGCCTGCTTCTAATTCTTTTGGCCATTATGACATGGCTGCTGGTCTCTTTTGTTGCTCCTGCTCTCGCCCCCTGCTGAAAAGCTCAAGGAACATCAACAATACTCATTCTTTCAAGCAATAAGAAGACGAAAAAAAGGGAATTTTTATACTACTTTTGTAAATGGCGATCAAAATCGGTATCAATGGATTTGGCCGCATTGGCCGTGTCGTTTTCCGTGCGGCGCAGTGCCGAAAGGACATTGAGATTGTTGGCATCAATGACCTTCTGGACGCTGAATACATGGCGTACATGCTCAAGTACGACTCCACGCATGGCCGCTTTGATGGCACAGTGGAAGTGCAAAATGGTGCTCTTGTGGTGAACGGGAAGAAGATCCGCGTCACGAGTGAACGTGACCCGGCGAACCTCAAGTGGGGTGACGTTGGGGCGGAGATTATTGTCGAGTCCACCGGCCTTTTTCTTACCGAAGAAGTGGCTCGTAAGCATATCGAGGCGGGTGCGAAGAAAGTTGTCATGACGGGGCCGCCAAAGGACGACACACCCATGTTTGTTATGGGCGTGAACAACGAGAGCTACAAGGGACAGCCAATTGTATCCAATGCCTCATGCACCACAAACTGCCTGGCTCCGCTTGCGAAGGTTATACATGAGAAGTTTGGAATAGTGGAGGGTCTCATGACAACGGTGCACGCCACAACAGCAACGCAAAAGACAGTCGATGGTCCCTCGCAAAAAGACTGGCGTGGTGGGCGTGGTGCCGCGCAGAACATCATCCCTTCTTCCACCGGTGCCGCAAAGGCGGTAGGAAAAGTCATCCCCGCACTCAGTGGTAAATTAACTGGGATGGCGTTTCGCGTGCCAACAGCAAACGTCTCGGTGGTCGACCTCACTGCCCGCCTGGAGCGCGCCGCAACATACGTGCAGATCTGTGATGCCCTCAAGGCTGCATCGGAGGGTGAATTAAAAGGTATCCTTGGATACACTGAGGACGAAATTGTATCAACCGACATCAATGGAATCACCCTCACGTCTGTTTTCGACGCCAAGGCTGGCATCTCACTGAACGACCACTTTGTTAAGCTCGTCTCTTGGTACGACAATGAGACGGGGTATTCTAACAAGGTTCTTGATCTCATCGCATTCATCGCCAAACGCTGAGGACAGAGCTGGTGCAGGAAACAGGCACACAAACGCTGCTGCATTGTATACAAGAGGTATTTCAGCTCAAGCAGAGAGAAGCCGAAAGGTGGAAGGGAAATAAAGCGAACGCAAAAAAGAAAAAAAAAGGGAACAGCGATGTAAGGGAGAGTGCAGAAATATGAATCGACATACAGAGAAATTTAATGTGAATAGCTGACAGAACAGCAAATCCGCAAATAATTGGGATGGATATTGCGCACGGTGTACTAAATCCACCGCCGAAATAATTACTAATCCCTCTACTAGTAATTACACAACTAGAAGTGGTTACAAATACAAAAAAAAACTGGTCTAAACGTCGTAAAGCACATCCAACGTGCAATTATTCTTTTAACTTTTGGTCAGCAAACTTCACTTCTTCTTTCTTCAATTCTAATAACACAACCAGAAACATTTCAGCACAATACAACAATTTTCTTGGCTCAAAATATAAATAATATCTTCCGCTACATCAAAGCCAACCGCCATATTCATCCACAATTCCTTAGGCATTCAGATAAGAATACCCACAACACCCTATCAACTAAAGACGCGCTGGGGCTGTAGAGTTGTTGGCGCCACACGCTGGTCGCCCATCCCCCGTAAGCAGGAACGTGGCAGGCCAACAGGGGCGATGTTGATCCCCCGCGTGGTTCAACAACATGATCCGAGACGTTGTAGTGAGCGCGGGTGGCGCACGATGAGATATGTCTTTATATGTAACTCGGGAAAACTGAGCGCATGCGCCCCGATGAGCTATTGGAACAATCGTTAGATAGATGCTGCTGACGCCGCCCGCCTCGCCCTCCCTGTTTTCCTCTCCTCTTGTTGTTCTTCTTTATTTCTATCTTCCACGTGCACACAAAAACAGTCACACGTGCAGGGACGATCGCCATCCCTTGTAATAGCGAGTGTGCCGCAATCGTGCATCCCCGCAAGCCGCTCGTCTACACCGGGGGAAAGAGAAGCAAACGAGGCCCTTGCACGCCAGCACGTGCATAAGCGTAACCATGACCGAGAATGATGAGGACGTGGAACCCCGTGCCATGCGACACAGCGCCGCACCACACTGCCACACGGAGAGTGCCGTGGTCCCATCGCCGCGGCCGTTGCACAAGCAAACCCGTTTCGGGCAACACACGCAGCCGCGCACCACGAGATGCCCCCGCCGCTCGACGGGGTGCCGCGCCAGCGCGCGGGTCCCGAGCCAAAGTCCCTCGCCCGTATACCCTGAGGCAGCGAGTGCCTTGCGCAGGGAGACCTGTGCCAGAGTAAAACCCCGTGCCGTCTTGTAGTGCGGGGCCACCGGCTGCCGCAGTCGATCCCCGTCGCGTGGATCCTGCGACAGCAGTCATGCGGGCCGCGTCATTGGCGCGTGTCTCCACGCTCGGTGGTGACAACGTCGGGCGTCTCAAAGCACGCGTACAGTCATGAGCGGCCAACGCTGCAGAAGAGGGCTTACCACGGAGGCCGCGCAGGCGAGCGAGCGGTGGTGGCCTCGGCGCGCCATCGCGGTAGCGGTGCTCCGTCGTTGTGTCCGCGTGTGCTCGAGGGTGCACTCCACACCACTCCTGACTCTACCACCACTCCTCCCACAATTCTTTCACTTGCGTGCGCAGACGAACGGACGTGATGCCAAATCACTTCACATCGCGACACACCGACACACACCATGAGTGAGCAGTGAATGCTAAAATATATATCGAGAAAGAACAGCTGAGTCTGCCCCGCCCTCCCTCTTTTCTTTTCTCTCCACATTCCCTTTGTCCCTCTACTACTTCCCCGCAGCTCGACGTGTAGCACTCATTTCAAGCCGCATGAGCAGGAATGAGTTGCTCTGTGGTCGGGTGACGTGCGAGACGACGATACCCTCCCATGCTGTGTGATGAATTTGCTATGTTAATAAATTGGAAGACGAGTCTGAACACTGATGCATGCTGTTTCACGGCACTGATAGCGCGCTGGGGCTGTAGAGTTGTTGGCGCCACACGCTGGTCGCCCATCCCCCGTAAGCAGGAACGTGGCAGGCCAACAGGGGCGATGTTGATCCCCCGCGTGGTTCAACAACATGATCCGAGACGTTGTAGTGAGCGCGGGTGGCGCACGATGAGATATGTCTTTATATGTAACTCGGGAAAACTGAGCGCATGCGCCCCGATGAGCTATTGGAACAATCGTTAGATAGATGCTGCTGACGCCGCCCGCCTCGCCCTCCCTGTTTTCCTCTCCTCTTGTTGTTCTTCTTTATTTCTATCTTCCACGTGCACACAAAAACAGTCACACGTGCAGGGACGATCGCCATCCCTTGTAATAGCGAGTGTGCCGCAATCGTGCATCCCCGCAAGCCGCTCGTCTACACCGGGGTGTGGGTAAGAGAATGATTTTTTTTTTCCTTTTCTTTGTGTTTAGTGTTTTTTTTGGGTCTGATGAGTTTGTCTAAGTTTCGAGAGGTTGATGCATCGCGTCATGCTTTGCGTACCCGTGAGCCAATTTCACATCTTGCAGATAATATGAAGCCCTCATCTTCATTAAAGAGTGTGATTAAACTCTCAGTTGGTGATCCTACAGTTGATGGTAATCTATGCGTGCCGCCAGTGTTGAAGGATGCCATGATTGATGTTGTTCGCTCTGGCGCGTACAACGGATACCCACCGATGGTTGGCTACGTTGATGCATCTGAAGCTGTGTCAAATTATTGGAAAAAGTTTTTATCGGTGGATCGAAAATCTTTGATGATACCAGAAAATGTTGTTCTTGTTTCTGGTGTCTCTCATGCGATTGTGCTGGCAATCACGGCGATCTGCAACGAGGGTGATAACCTGTTGATTCCCAACCCTGGGTTTACACAAAACAAGGCTGTTTGTGTGAGCTACGGTTTTGAGCCACGTATGTACAACTGTCTTCCGGATAAGAACTGGGAGGTGGACCTGGAGGAGGTGCGCAGGCTTAAGGACGACAAGACCAAATTGATGGTGTTGACCAACCCATCTAACCCGTGTGGCAGCAACTTCAGCCGGAAGCACGTGGAAGACATCGTGCGCGTTGCGGAGGAGCTTCAACTGCCTATTATATCGGATGAGATTTATGCTGAGGTTCTCTTTAAGGGTGAGGTTTTCACGTCTGTTGCGGATATTGATACTTGTGTGCCTCGCGTTGTTCTTGGCGGCACTGCCAAGAATCTCGTCGTCCCGGGGTGGCGTCTGGGTTGGGCAATTCTGGTGGATCGTGATGGTGTTGCTGGTGGTTGGTTGGACGGAATGCAACGGCTGGCTCAGCTTCATGGTGGTTCCAACTCCGTTGCTCAGATGGCTCATGCCCAGGCACTTCTGAACGTTCCGCAATCGCATCTTGACGGTATTTCCACCATACTTGAGGAAGGTGCTCATGCGTACAAAAAGCTCATCAATTTTGGTTTCACATATACTCCTCCTCGCGCCTCCATGTTTGTCATGGTGAAGATTGACTTGAGTCGGTTCAGCGACGTTAAAGACGATGTCGACTTTTATGAGAAGCTGCTGGAGGAGGAGAACGTGCAGGTGATGCCGGGGAGCATCTTTGGTCTCCCTGGCTACTTCCGTGCCACAATTACACGGCCTGTGCATATTATTGATGAAGCGGTGGAACGAATTGGTGAATTCTGTGCTCGTCATGCGGCCAAATAAAAATCAAAGAACAATCCGGATTTCTAATTGCGTTTTTGTGTTGGGTTTGTTTCGTCATATCGGTACCAACTCCATCCAAGCACCACTTCCATACCCATTCAGAGGTCTTGGTTTTGGTGTGTTTACATCTCTCCCTCTCTCTCTTTTTTTTTATTTCTTTATCTCGGTTAGTTCTTTGTTTTTTAGGATGTATTTCTCTGTACCTTTGGTACATTTTTTCTCGTTCTCCCCGTTTCTTAATGAGTTGCTTTTATTTGGTCTATTGTATTCCCCCCAGCGGCGTGAACAGGCGTCGGTGGTGGTAGTGTAGTTGGGTGGATTTTTAAAAAAAAAGAAAGAAAAATAACTATGGGCAGTGGAAATTGGTTGTAAGAGGCCTTTTTTCAGTTGTGCTACATCATGTTGTGCAAAAGGTGTGAGATGTCAAAGCGTGCGGGAAGCAATTTAAAAGAAGTGAAGTGTTGTCATAGGGATCGTTGCGGAATCCGTTGTTTGGTTCTCGATGGGGCAAGCAGACAAAAAAGAAATTAAAAACAGAAAAACAGCAAGTATCGTTACCATTAACTCCTTTATATATATATATATATATATATATAAAGGACAAATGACCAAGAAAAAATAAAATAAAATGCATTTGTTTTGCCTTTCCTTCGCTTGGCAGGATGGTGTGTTTAGTTCCCGCATTTTATTGTTGTTTTTTCATGTTTCCTTTTTTCTCACAGTGCCGCCTTCGAATCAGAGAAGGGGGTGCGTGTGAACAGGCGTTGGGAATCCACGACACTGCGGCTGGTGGTGTCAGTGTTGGCTCTCTGGCAAATTCATGTGTTTTCTTTTTTCTTTTAATTGACTCTTGCAGTTGTGCTTTACTGCAATTGCGCAAACTGAGCGAACGATTACACTGTGGTTTGGAGCGAAGGAAGGGGAAGAGAGAAAAGAAAAGAAAAAAAAAATGAGTTCCTGGACGGTCTCCATGTCCAACCACGCTCGTCTGGTTGAAAACCCCATTCGAAATCTGTCAGACAACACGAAACCCTCCCCGTGCCCCAAACCCGTTTTAAAACTCTCCATAGGGGATCCGACACTTGACAAGAACTTGTTGACTCCATCCGTTCACGTCGAGAAGCTGAAGGAGGTGATAAATTCGAATGAATGGAATGGATACGCCCCATCGGTGGGCAGCTTGGAGACCAGAGAGGCTGTTGCAACATGGTGGAGTAACTCATTCGTTCATAATGAACAACTTAAAAGATTTGTTGTGAAGGAAAATGTGGTTGTGAGTTCAGGTGGTTCGCACGCCATTCTTATGGCAATCACGGCGATCTGCGATAAAGGTGACTACGCTCTTATTCCAAAACCGGGTTTCCCGCACTACGAGACTGTCTGCAAGGCGTATGGTATCGGCATGCACTTCTACAACTGTCTTCCGGATAAGAACTGGGAGGTGGACCTGGAGGAGGTGCGCAGGCTTAAGGACGACAAGACCAAATTGATGGTGTTGACCAACCCATCTAACCCGTGTGGCAGCAACTTCAGCCGGAAGCACGTGGAGGACATCGTGCGCCTTGCGGAGGAGCTTCAACTGCCTTTGTTCTGCGATGAGATCTATGCAGGTATGGTCTTCAATGGTGAGGTTTTCACGTCTGTTGCGGATATTGATACTTGTGTACCTCGCGTTATTCTTGGCGGCACTGCCAAGAATCTCGTCGTCCCGGGGTGGCGTCTGGGTTGGTTGCTTCTTGTGGACCCGGAGGATAAAGCACGCGAATACATAGCTGCTCTCCACAAGGTGTCAGCGCTGATTTGTGGACCCAACACGCTTGCGCAAGGTGCCCTTTCTGGGGCGCTTTTTAACACATCGCAGGAGTATTTCAAGAAAAACATGCAGCAAATTGAAGAAAACTCAATGTACGTCTATAAACACCTTGGAGAGTGTGTGGGTTTGACACCGACCATGCCGCAGGGGTCGATGTATGTGCTGACAGGGTTGGATGTCAGCCAGTTCAGCGACATTAAAGATGACGTAGAGTTCTACGAGAAACTGCTGGAAGAGGAGAATGTGCAGTTGGTCCCTGGAGGCATATTCCGAGCCCCGGGATTTCTACGAGTGGTAACGACGCGGCCTATATCAATCTACTGTGAGGCGATTGAGCGCATCAAAGGGTTCTGCGAGCGCCATTCTGTGGTTGGGGAAAAAAAATCCCTGTCTCAGAAGTAAACTCAGTGCGGAATATCGTTTCGGATGCACAGTTGGAACCTTTTCATTGATCATTTGATTTCTGTGACACGTAGATTTTTCTCTTTTGGAGAAATTTTACTGGCATGGGGTTATTTTTATTTATTGATACGGGGAATTATATATATTTATATATATAAATACATGCATTTTGTTGAGGTATGGCTCCAGAGGGGAACGGAGATAAGGCAGAGCGGGGGGGGGAGCACACCCCCCCCCCCTCTGAAGAATGGGGAAAGGGATCTTAGCGAATCTCCCATCTCTTGGGATCATACCCCTCTTCCCTTTTTCTCTCTCAGAGCCTCTGTAGGGAAATACTGGGTACGCATTTGTTTCATTGTGTTGATTCTTCTCTTCTGTGATTATGTATTTATACGCCTCTTGTTCCCTTCTTGTTGGTCTGCTTGGGCTTCAGTCGCACTTGTGCCGCGGGGGTATTAACAAATCGTCAAGGCGTATTTATTTCGCCGACCCGCCCCCAACGCCCACCTCGCGGCGGCAGTGCGTCTTGTGGGCAAGAGACCCCTGCAACTTCTTCTTTTTCGCAGGCACTAAGTTGAGGGATTGTTATTTTTGAGTGCGGAGGATGTGTGCGCATCGTAATGTATATATATATATATATACATTACGATGCTGTTAATTATTTCAGTTGTTGTGTACTTCGTAATGAAAAAATATTCCCCTTCTACTGCCATCTTCACGCATCTCTTTTATCACGGTATAAATCTACGAGGGCTAATTGGACTCGTCAGACATTTTTTTTTTCCTTCTCTTTTCAAACACACTCTTCGTTCCTTCATTATGGATCACACACTACCGTCACTACTACTGCTGCTGCTTTTGCTCCCAAGTAACGAAGAAAAAAAAAAATGAAAAGAGAACATGCCCTCCTCAATGGAGTTTCAGAGGTGCAGTAGACTTCTGTGGTAATGATACTCTTTTTTTCTTTTTTTTTTCGTGTGTGGAAGAAGATGGTATGGCTTTTCAGTAACAAAAGGCGAAATGTGGATTAAGAAGTAAAACAAAGAGCATCTCTCTCTCTCTCTCTTTCTATATATATATATATATATATATATTTCCTGCCAGCTCTGTAATATGTTCTCTGTTGTTGAAGGTGGTCACTACAAAGCAAACAAGACGAAAAAAAAAAAAGATAATTTCTAATGATAATGTGTCTAAGTGTGTATGTCTGTGTGTTTGTGTTTCGTTTTCCATTCTCTACGCTCGGTTGTTCTTCACTGTTTCGACCGAGTCAGAAGCACACATGTATCACTCTTCTTTTTTTTTTTTCCTGTGGAAGAAATAATCCGCTACCGTCGTCCCTACTGTCAACGCCGCAATCTCCTCCTCCGGTGGTGGTTGCCCGAGGCGTTGAAGTGTGCGAGGCGTCCTTCTCGAAACATATTTTTTTTTTAATGTGTTTCGTCTTTACTTCTCTACCCTTTTTTTTTCTTTTAGTGCTTCTGGAGGGGGGGGGGGTTGCTTCCCTCAATAAAAAGTGGCGAGTCACCAGAAAACACCCAGCGAGCTCAAATAAAATAAAAAAGAAAAGGGGGAGTCCAAGGGCACACATACATAGGGCGCAAAAACGAACATCAACAAAGACAAAGGAGGGGAGAATGGAAGGCGAGTTTTCTAATGCTCAGGAGAAATGCACAACGCGTGCTTTCAGGGAAATAAACCCATCAAAGCGTGGCCTTCGCTGCAGGAATGAACTTATGAAGCTCGTCAGTGACCTCCGGGCGGCTTCTGCTGCTGGCATGTCGGGGAAGACACTCATTTCCCTTTCGATCGGTGACCCCGCGCTGGACGGAAACTTTCTCCCGCCGGCATCGCTTGTAGAAAATGTCGTGGCTTCTGTGCAGTCTCTTTCGTGTAATGGCCTCAGCCCCGCTGTTGGGTTCCATCAGACGCGAGAGGCCATTGCGAATTATTGGACGGCGCACTTCGCTCCATCAAGAAAGGAAGCAATTTCCGCGAGTAGTGTTGTCGTGAGCTCTGGCTGCTCTGATGCACTTTCCATGTGCATAGGTGCCTTGTGTAATGAGGATGACAACATTTTACTCCCCTCTCCGTTTTTTGCCCACTACGATACCATTTGCAGGTACTACAAGGTTCAAACAAAATTTTACCGCTGCGATCATGAGAAGAACTGGGAGATCGATTTTGATCACCTGCGGAGCCTGGTGGACGGGAAGACGAAGGCGATATTAATGAACAACCCGTCTAACCCGTGTGGTAGCAACTTTTCTCGGCAGCACATTGCCGATTTAGTGCGCGTGTGTGAGGAACTGCAACTGCCGCTCATTGCGGACGAAATCTATGCAGGCATTGTGTTCTCTGGTGAGACATTCACGTCTGTGGCGGAGTTTGACACCCCTGTGCCTCGTTTTATCATCAGTGGTCTATCAAAACGATTTATGGTTCCTGGTTGGCGTTTTGGCTGGGTGATTGCTCTCGACCGTGACGGCTATGGGGAAAAGTTGTTCTCAGGCATTCAGTGCATGGCTTCCCGTTTTCTAATTCCATGTTCGATCCTGCAGTCTAGCCTCGTCAAGGTGCTGGAAGAAACGTCAATGAGTTACTATGAGGATTCTGTGGAGCGTATGGAGGAGGGGGCGATACTGCTTTACAAAGGCCTCTCGAACTGCGCTGGGCTAAGGTTGCTGCGACCACGTGGATCGATGTTCATGTCTGTTGTCCTCGTCTTTAAGGAACTGGAAAGTGGGATTCAAACCGACGTACAGTTTGCCTTGAAGCTGGCAGAGGAGGAGAATGTGCATGTGTTTCCAGGGGACCCTTTTAAAATGCCAGGTGCGATCCGACTCACCGTTTCCCGACCGTTACCATTGCTGCAAGATGCCGTGGATCGTATTCAGGCTTTTTGTGCGAGGCATAAGCGGTCGGTGTAATTTCTATTAAAGGTGAGGGGGGGGGAATAATGCAAGTGGTTTGTGTCATTTGTTTACTACACTAAGAAGTGGTGAGACCGGCGCTGTCAAAGACGGAGTAAAAACAGAAACCCGTGCACAGAGAAGTAAAGCCGTGCAGTGGTTTCTTTTTTTTTTTTTTTGAGAGAGCTTGCGACGTGAATGGTATCGCCTTACGACTTTATCGACTGACAGCACTATATCTTCTCGTTTCTTTATTTCCTTTTCCGGAAAAGCCTCCTCTTTGGTAAGTGCAAATTTTTATTTTCTTTTCTGAAACCCGCCCTACCCACCACCCGCAACCGCCTTGCGCGGGAGGCGGCCTAAAGGCGCTTTCGGCACTGCCGTTTCGTGGGTAATCGTAAGGTTTAGAGAAAACGAGTGACGATAACTTTTGGTGCAGGACACCAAACTCATATCAACAGACTCGCGAATCAAAATAAATGGTTATTTATTATCTTCCTATCTCGTTCTTAAGGGGATAGGAAGGTACGTACTATTCAAGGGAGAAAAATACGTCACGAGAGGAGATGGCAATGAAGACGTTTATATCCCTGTATATACATATAAAGAGAGAGGGAAGTTTTTCTTAGAATTATTATTTACGTTTTTTTTTTTTTTGGGGGGGGGGGGTTGTTTGTACATGTCTCTCTCTTTTGTGTGTATTTTTATGTGCCTATTTGGCATACGTCTCCAGCATTTCAATGTGCATTGTATTCTTCTTCTTTCTTGCTGCGGTCGGAACGCCGGTGAAGTCAAACAAAGCGAGGCGAGGGGAAGAGGGGCGGCGCATTCTCACAGTGGAGCCCATGGTGGTGGAGAAGCCCAACTACGAATCCTGCAACCACAACAGCGAGCCCATTGGGAACGTTCTCGAGGAATTGCTCCAGTCTTGGGCAAAGCAGTCCTGTAATGCTTCTACTGGTGGTGTTTCCGTGTTGGAGCTGGCATCCGGCAGCGGGCAGCATGCAGTTTACATGACAAAACGTTTTTCTCCATCTGTCATTGCACGTTGGCTGTGCACAGATCTTGTAGAAATGCTACCGGGCATCAGTCGTTGGCTGCAGGAAGATGGCAAGCTTAATACCGCCCTTGTAAAGCAGCCGCGTGCACTGAATTTCACCGACACAGAGTCTCGGTGGTTAGAAATTCGGCGCCTAGCCATCACTCCGAGTGTTGGTTACGATCTTGTCTTCACTGCGAACAGCTTCCATATCGCATCTTGGGAGGCGTGTTGTGTGCTCATGCGGCGGCTCCCCCTCATTTTACGTCCAGGTGGCATGTTTCTGGTCTATGGCGCTTTCAACTACAATGGCACATTTACTACAGAGAGCAATCGGCGGTTTGATGCGTGGCTTAAGCAGAGAGACCCTCATTCTGGCATCCGTGACAGGGAGGCTGTGGAGTCATTTTTGCTGCAGGAGGGTTTTTCCCTCCAAAAGGACTATGCGATGCCGGATAACAATCGATGTCTTTGCTTCTGCTATCAGAGATGTGAGAAGGCCAGCATACGGTGATAGCTGGTAATGCATATTGTTTTTTTCTCTTTTTGTTGTTGTTGTTCAGCTCTTGTGGTTGTTTTTTTTTCTCTTCCTGTTGCTTCTGGTAATGCTCGTATTAGGACTTTTTTCTGCTCTTGTGACTGCTGTTCATTCTCTTTTACTTTTTGTTTGTTTGTTTTTTTTTGTTTTTTTCTCTCGGCTGAATCACAATCCTGTTCTTTTCTGCCCTGTGGAGGGGGTGCGTGTGTGCAACTGATATACGACCCATCAAGGCATTCTCCCTTTGACTCTAAGACGACCGAAGAGAAGATGCCCCACCCCATCACTCCATGATGGGGGGAAAATCCAGTCCTCTGCGACGTGTGGTGCATCCCGTGGCGATTTCTTTTCCTTTCATCTACTCCCCATGCAGACGCTTCCAACCCCGAGCCGCTGTGCTCTGAGGCCACAAGTCGGTGCAGTGCCTTTTGGTGATGTAGATGTGGCACGCCCTCCTCTTGTTAGTGCGCTCTTTGCAGGAATCGTTGGGGTGCGCTTTACTCTTCCCATTTGAGGCGCAGCCAGCATTGTGTGAATGGGGTGTGCTGCGTTTATTCAAAAGAATAGCCGCTTCATTGAGGTGGATTAAAAAAAAAAACACTTGTGGCTATGGATCTTTGTGGTGGTCATGGTTGGAAGAAGGGGTGGGGGGGTGGGGGGGGGGGAGAGCCGCATTTGATTCCTCTTCAATGTTTTCTGACCATCAGAAGTTGGAGAAGTCGCAGCTATTTTTTTTTTTTTGCACGGATGTGTAAGCTCTCATAAGCAGTGGGTGTAATTGTTTTTCACTCCTCCCTAATGCACTGTTTCTTCTTTTTTTTTTGACTATCTCTGGCTGAGGTGGACATGAGGAAATGAAAAGAGAGGAGATTTGTGTGTATGTATGTGTTTGTGTGTGTGTGTGTGTCGCGGGGATGGTAAGTCTTATGTAATGCCACACTGTAGTTGTTTTGTTTTGTTTTCTTCTCAACTGCTTGTGTTTGTCTTTCACTTTGGTTTCACGTCCCACGAGGAGCATCTGACAGCACATCGTGCTGGGTGGTGGTGCTGTGGAGTTTCTTCACCCCAACTGCCAAAACAAAAAAACACACTGGGGAAACGACATGCCGCAGCTCGTCACACAAGAGGAAGCGGGGTGCAGAAATAGTTTTCCTCTTAACGACAGCGATAGCGGTGATGCTGTTGCTTCTACTGCCGCTGCTCTTTCTTTCGCTGTCCCATCGGGTGTGGGTCGAGAGGAAGAGTGGTGCGGTGAGGACTACTTCTGCCCCATATTTGTACCGTCAAAGGCGCGGCACCAGAGCTCACGTGGCACCATATCTCTCTTGATTCAGGATCAAGTGCCCTTCACTGTGGTGGTGGAGCCGCAAGAGGTGGAACTGTACGAACAGCTGGTTGACCGGCTGGTGGAGAAATGGTGGGGCTGCACCGATGGCACCCTGTGCCAGGATCAGCGGATTTGGCAGAATGTATTGCACGACAGCGCGGCGTCTACATCGTCGCATTCGCCATACTTTGAGGAGGGGGGTGAGGAGAAGAAAAAAGAGGCCATTAGTGCGCAATCGCCAGCACCGTCTGTACCATCTACTCCCTCCCTCGTGACACCACAACTTAGTGCGCGTGTGGTGCGTCAATTGATTAAGATTGAAGCACTGCCACTATCTGATCAGGGCGTGTCTTACGTGCGGAATCACATTCTGACGGTTCTGGTGCCGTCTACATTAGGCAATTGTGGTCTCACTACTTCTTCCTTGACTACCACCAACAACAGCGCTATTAGTTCATTTGCAGAACAGTGGTTTTGGGTTATGGACGATGATATTCAACGCTTTAACATTTCGAGAGCCGATAAGAACCACGCCATTTCACCACGTCGGCTCTTCGCTGAGGTATATAGACGTATTCACCGGTTTCACGGCGCTGTCTGTGACATGCGTGATGTCGCCATCTTTTCACTAGAGTATTCCCGGTATGCTTACACATATGGTGATGCCGATATCGCCTTAAATAGCTATAATAATATCGCTTCGCTTTTCCGATACGACCTGATCCCGCCCGTCTGCTCCTACCGATTCCGAATCCGAGAGGACTACGACTTCACACTGCAGCTTATCTTGCACGGGCTGAAGACGGCACGTTTTCGCAATCTCTCTTTTGATGTGCCCCAAATGGCAGTGGTACCGGGTGGTATGACAGATTACTACAAGACACAGAAGGAAGACATACGACTGCAGAACGGGCTGTTCCTCGAAGCTTGGCCATCAGTAGCGCAACAGTGCATCAAGGGAAAGGGGTCTCTCGAGCGAGAGGACATGCGCGTCCGGTGGGACCTCCTTCACCCCAAAAAAAATTCAAATCCCAGTGCAACCCTGCGCTGCCGCATCCCACTGCCTTCACGGATAGAGAGGCGTGTGCCAGTTTCCTCCGCTGCTTCCCCCTCGACTTCTCAAAAAGAGCATCATAGCGGAAAAGAGTTTTTTAATGGAAATAGAAAAGGTGCAAAGAAGCAAAGACAACCTAATGCAGCACGTTCTGATGGTGATGATTATTCGGATGATGATGATGAGTGGGGATGGGAGTGGTACTGGAAAGAAAAGCTTCAACAACGACAACATGAAGAGCGGATCTGCGAAACTAGAAAAAGGGTGAGGGCTACTGAGTCTGGCCACGTGCCACCCGGGTGGAAAGGATATGTGCTCGAGAAATGGAGAGACCTTTCAGTTGCCGAAGCGGAGCGGCTTCATTTGCGAGTAATCCCGTCGGAGAAGCTGCGTGTTGGGCAAACAGTTGCGGTCGTCCCACCGCTTTTCGATCACAACCCCTCTGTGGTGGAAGCAGTACTCGTGGACAAGAGCGTTCTGCGAAAGCGCAAGCGAACGGTGGTGGATGGTGTTAAGGAAAGTGCGGTGGAAGTTGTCACTGAGTGGAATGCTGTGGCGCGTGGTATGCCTCTCTTGACGGTGACACGCTGTTACGAAATTCCCGCAGTAGGCATGGCTGTCGCTGCATCTGCGGTGGATGCATTTTTTGAGGAGGAAAATGGCGGGAGCGAGTTGGAGAGTGAAGGTTGAGGGGGTGGACGGGGAGAAGCGGGCGTATGGTGGGGTGCCTTTTCTCTCCCTTCCACGGAAGCCCTTCACCTGTTAACGATTGATTTTCCCCGTCGCAAATTCAACACTAAAAAACACGACAAGAATAACAAGCAGGAAATGGAAAGAAACAAAAAAAAAAAGGGGGGTGAATGAGGGAGAAAATCTGTCAATTCAAAGGGTGCGGTGCATGCATAGAAGAAGTATTCTTTTTTTTTTTATTATTATTATTATTATTATTTCCCTTCTCCTTACCGGGGGAGTTTATGTTTGTATATATATATATATATATATATATATATACAAATTAGATAGATAGAAATAGATCTGTCGGCATGCATGCCGTTCATTTATTTACCCACTTCCCCATCTTTTTTTTTTCTTTTTGGAGGGGGATGTGAAAGTCAATGAACGCTAAACGGTGAGATGAGGTCGCTGAATACTCCTCCTTTCTTCACTCTGCACCGCCGCCTGCATGTGGCTGTCTCGCTTTATGTTGCGTCCCCCTCCTCCTCCTCCTTCTCTCTCCCTGATCCGGCTTACGACATCTTCCCGTGTGAATTTGTATTCAACTTCTGCTCGCGTCATGAAATGGAAAAACACCAGTGAGGCAGCGTAAAGCAATCAATCAGAAAGACACACAGAGAGATACACAAGCATATATAAACACAGCAAGGGTCGCAAAAAATTTTTTTCAACCATGTCTGCTGGTGCTCGTGACGCGCTTCCCCTCAACATCATGCGCAGCCGCAAACCGGGGGAGGTGAACAATGACATCAACGTAACGGCTGATCGCTTTCGTGAGCGCTACGATGGAAAGAACGCCTCTGTCAATGGACGCAAGGCAGAGACGACGGATATGGTCAACGAATACTACGACCTTGTGACGGACTTCTACGAATATGGGTGGGGGCAGAACTTTCACTTTGCTCCGCGCTACTCTGGTGAATCTTTCTACGAATCGCTGGCGCGTCACGAATTTTTCCTCGGGTTCAAGGGTCAATTCAGTGATAACCACACTGTTCTGGACCTCGGCTGTGGTGTTGGCGGGCCGGCGCGCAACATCGTGCGTCTTACTGGGTGCAATGTTATGGGTGTGAACAACAATGAGTATCAGATCAGTCGGGCTCGCCGCCATGACACCAGTCATGGGATGAACAGCAAAATTAATTACGTAAAGACGGACTTCTGCAACATGTGCTTTGCTGACAATGAGTATGACGGTGCCTATGCTATAGAAGCCACTTGCCATGCCACAGATAAGGTGAAGTGCTACAGTGAGGTTTTTCGCGTCATCAAACCAGGAAGCTACTTCGTCCTGTACGAGTGGTGCACCACGGACAAATATGATCCTAACAACGAAGAGCACCGCCGTATCCGTCACGGCATTGAGTTAGGTGATGGGCTTCCTGACTTGGAGTCCACGCACCAGGTAATTCAGGCGATGAAGGCGTCCGGCTTCATCGTAGAAGAAAGCTTTGACATGATTGAGCGCTTTGAGACCGGCGCGATGAAGAACACGCCGTGGTACGCACCGCTGCAGGGGAACTATACATCCCTCGTCGGTCTCAAATCTACCCCACTGGGTCGCTGGGTGACAAACAAAATGTGCCGCGCTGTGGAATTCGTTGGTCTCGCGCCGAAGGGGACTTACAAGGCGACTGAAATTCTCGAAGAAGCCGCAGTGAACCTCGTCCGGGGCGGTGAGTTGGGCATCTTCACACCATCCTTCTTCGTCAAGGCTCGCAAGCCGTTGCCAGGCGAGGGGTCTTAGAAAAGACGCAGCATTGTGATTGCGGAAACGCGGGCGGGGATGTGTGGTGAGGCATCTGTCGCATGTGGCTGCCGTTTTCTTTGGATGACCCGCAGAATGCGACAGGTGGGGGGTGGGGGCGATCGTGAAGCCGCGGGACACCAGGCGAAAAAAAGCGGGAAAACAAAACCGAAAGAAGCGAAAAAAGAGAAAAAAAAAATTCACACCGACATGAAATAAATTTAGTAACATGAGTGGGGAATTGTGTGCAGAGTAAAGAAGGCGTATTTGCGCATACAGGCACGTCCATGTAGTTATACATATCAATGGGTGGCGGGGGGGGGGGGCTGGGATGCAAGCTGGTGTGGGCAAAAAAAAAAAAAAAAGAATAGTCTCGCCCACTTTCCCCTCTTGAATAAAGAACAAAGGCAGAAAAAGGTCATTTTAATCCTGGTATGCATGAGTGGAGAAGGTAGACAAATATTAGAAACAAGCCGTGGGTCCTGTGCAGGACTCCTCTATATGTCAAGGCTTTACTGATGAATGGGAAGGAGGTGAGGCTGGGTGGGTGGGTTTTTTCAAGCGAAAATTCTGTGTGACGCCACCTGCGTGTAACGAGAGATATTCCAATCGTGGGAGAGAAATTGAGAATAGCAGTTGGGTTTCGACCATTCCTGTCGCAAGCTCTCTCAAAAAAAAAAAGAAGGGTGCGAAATTCTGCGGATTGTGAAAAAATGTCAATATGATATGAAACTTAGTAAATGAAACAAACCGAGAAAAGAAGAAATGAATAAGGGAATGTATACATATAAACGTATATACATACGGGAGTAATAAATGATGAAGAAAACAACAAATGATTGAATGGATGAAGACCAGAAAGAGAAGGAAAAAAAAAATGAACGCCGACTCAATTTGCCTCTTCTTTTTTGTGTTCTTTCTCCTTCACAAGCTTACACTAATGTATGTAGTTTTCTATTCATTTCGGATTCGCCTGTTGGTTTCTGCCCATTTTTCTTTTCTCTCCCTGCTGCCGCAGGGGGTATGTCTACAGGAGGCACTTTAAACGAGGAGATAAAAAAAAAAAAAGGCGATTCAATTAAAACCTCTCCCCCCCTCCCAAGAAAAAAAGGCGAAAAAAAGAAGAAAACAACGATAGAGAGGGAGGGGGTGAGTAAAGAAGTTGCATTATTTTTCATTCGGGTACAGTTTTTATCTTTTCGGGGCTGCACCGGTGGAGGAGGTAAAGGATCATTCATGATTCATATACTTTTCGTCTCATCATTGTCATTTATCATTTTCACAACACCTGTCATGTTTGAATAGTGGCTGTGGATTTCAGTTCACGCCGTCTTGAGTGCCGCGTACTTACAAACAGCTCGGTGCAGCTTCCCCCCCCCTCTCTCTTTTTTTTCTTCGCTTACCGTCCAAAACAACAGCATGAAAGAAAGAGGAAAATGAAATGACAGTTTTGCAAACAGCTGGGCGATGGGAATTCGCTTCTTTACGCACAATTACAATTGTATCCAAGAAAGGATGGCTCTTACATTTTTCATGCCCGTTCTCGTGAGCTTCTGAAAATGGGATGGGGGTTTTGCAGGTGCAGTGACTGCATGTGATGTGGCTGCTGAAGCGGAGAGTTCTGTGGTTATCTCCTTTTTTCTTGTTTTTTTTTGTTGTTATTGTTGTTGGCTCACACCAACGACTTACTTTGAGGGGGGCGTGGTGGAGGGTTTGTCGGTTCAAAGCAGCTGAAGCGAAAGAATAAAAAATAATTAAAGGGTTGAGTGAGGGGGGCAGTGCAGGTGTATTCTAAGCGAGAAGGCTGAAGTAGAGACGCACGGTGGACTCTCGTAGTGATGTTGACCCCGCACCAACTGGAACTCGTGGATCAGGCCTTTCGCTCGCTGGATCGGTCGGGTGATGGCCTCGTGAAACTCGAAGATATTATTTGCGTCTTTGATTTCTCAAAACACCCGCGCGTGGTGAAAGGAGAAAAGGCGCCATCATCGGTGAAAGACATGCTGCTGCACCAGTTTGGAGATTGCGCAGGGGTGCATGGTGGTATCACGTTTGACGTGTTTCTTCAGTTCCATGAGCGAATGGCCATGGAGGCGGAGAAGGAACAGATCGCTGAAAAGGACTCGTTTCTGACAACGACGATATGTGGTGTTTGGCGCCTAGGTGAGTTGCTGCACCCCACACTCGTTCGCCCAGCGTTCCCCGTTGATAAATTCCCTACTGGGATCTACGCGACGCAGAGCATGTCACTCGTGTGGAATTCACCAGGCGTGTCACCTGACACGTATGTAGTAAACGTGATTCACAATGTGGTGCGTCCAATCTTCTCACGTGGTGACTTGCCACCTCAGTTGCGTGGCTTCTTTGTGTACCCAGAGGAGTTGGCGGGCATGAAACTCGTTGAGGTCCCCACGCAGATCGCGTTGCAGCGCTGGTTAGACTTTGTCTGGGAGTATTCGGAAGGAAAACATGCAGCAGTGAGGGGCATTATATCCGCCACTGTTGATCTCGACATCCTTCCACCGTTCTTACGTGAATTTATTATGGAGCCTAACGTGGCAAAGCAGTTACCTTCTTTGCGGTGTATCCCGACAGTAACAGCGGGTAACCCAATGTACAAAAAAACGAGTGACGAGTACGGCTACGGTGTGGAGGAGGAGGTGAAGCGGGTGCATGCGTGGAAGCAAGGAACATACAATGGAGCGGTGTACGGTCTGATTTACCATGGCCGCGTTGGAAAGTTCACTAAGTTCCACGAAGGCCACATGCAATCAACGGCTGCCACCGCCATTAACATTTGAAGGTCTCTTCTTTGGTGGTTATGGGTTGCTGGTGTTTCCTCCTCCTCCTCCTCCTCTCTCTCACACTGTGTGTGCATCTATGACTGCCCCCTTTAAAGGGAGTTGCTCATGCAAGAGTATGTTTCTTTCTTTTTTTTTTTTAAAGTTCATCGATTCACTCATCTCTCGATCTGCAGATGTATTCCTTTTGGTTCTGCATCCATTTTTTTTTTTGTGTGTGTATGTGTGTTCATGGTTGTATGCTCAGCTGATCGATCATTACTTGATATTAACTTCAACCCCTGCGGCTGCTCATTTTCTTTTTGTGTTTTTTTTTTTTAATGTGTGTCTTTTTTTTTTCTTTTTTTTTGCTTTTTCTTTCATGTAGAGATGGGAGTGGAAAGGGATGTGAAGGAGCTGGTTCATTGGGTGCGCAAGTGGGAAGTCATTAACTCGAGTATTGTTCGGTTTTCCAATAACTCTCATCTGGTCTACCCGTTTTCGTCTCCTTTTGATTCCGGAAATGCTGGCGGAACGAGAGGGGCACCGACTTTAACGTGCACGCGAGAAACGATGGGAGTGGAGGGGAAGAGGGACAAGAAAGAAGCAGCAGGGGTTGCCTTCGCTGAAGCCGAGGAAATCGATAACATATCAGTGATGTACGCACGAGTCTACGATATGCTTTCTACATTCGTGAAGATTGACTATTGGTCCAACGCCGTTCTACTCCAGCAGCTTCTTGCCTCTTCTCTTCATACATGGGTGCGTCAGTTGTGTGTGTGTAGTGGTGGTCGTCTCCAGATGCACCCCGGGCGGGCGACGGAAGAGTTGTCCCCGCCAGAATTGTCATGGACTTCGGATGTTCTTGAGAGCTGCTGGCAGGAGGTGATACGAAGCAATTCTGAGCTTTGGACTCAGTCAACGATGATGATAACGATGCGAGCCACGGCAATGGCCGCAGCTCCGCCTGCTGAGAAAATTAAAAAAAGAGTGTCTGACGAGGACTGTAGTGGCATTGGTACTGAAGGTGGTCTGTGTCTCGAGCTGCGGCAGAGGAAAGCTGGGGAGACCAGGAAGGGAAGTGATGATGGTAAAATGAAGACGAGGGAGGAGGAGGAGGAGGAGGACATCATGTCACTTCACAGCATAGTCAATTTTGCCATGCACTATCATCGCATGCGATGGCTTTTGAGGGCTGTGTTCTTGCGAGTGGATGTGGAGATGAACGACATTGCATGGCGTATTCTGCGGAGTTGTGTCCGCTCCACATTAGAATACAATAGCTCTACAATACAGAACATCATGTGCCGCACGGCTGAGCGCTGGTTGGGGCGTGCCGTCGATGGCGACACCAGGATTTCCGGGTCATCGTTCCAGGACATTATGGACGCTGACGTTCCCCTCGTCTCGCGGGTTCTGAGCATGTTGGACGATTGTGCTGCCAACAACATCGCCCGACATGTCACCGAAAGTGTTGTTCGACTCTGCCAGGAAAAGGGCTTCAAGTTGAGCCACATATTTTTAGGGCCCTTAACCACCCTGGATCCTGCGGCCTGCTCTGCATGCGCCGTTCCTACGTTGCGGGATACGGTAGTTGCATTGGAAAAATGTATGAGCACTTTTATGGAGCTTCGTACCTCAATACTCATTTTCTTTGGTGGAATGACGCATTACACAGACGAGGTCTCGGAGCTCGGGCGAGAACGTGTCGCAATGTCCTCACAAGCCTTCTCTGCTGGATTCTGCCAAGACGAAGTTCTGCTAGACTTTGTGCGAACATGGGGCCTCCCCTTGTTGGTGCACGCGTGTGAGGAGGAGCGAGAGCAGACTTTTCTCTCCATCAACTCGGCTACACACGTGAAAGGGCGGCAGTGCAGCGAAGAGGTCGATATAAACGGGAGCGGCAGCTCCATTTCCTTCTGGTCCTTCCCCGAGAGTGAACTGTTAGGCAACACCTACAAGGGCAGATCCTTTTGCTGTTCTTTTGTGCCGCCGCGACCGGGGTTCGCGACGCTTATTTTTTTTGTTACCCCGGAGCCGAAGTTAATCTCCGATTTTGAGTCTCGCCTTGCTGCTTCGCTGCAGAAGGACCTTGAAAAGCTCTTCAGAAAGGTGCAAAAGACTGATGCGTCGCTACAGGGCATTCCGCGGGAGGTCTACCAGCAGTGTGTGTTTTATCTCAAGATGACGAACCAACTTCTACTGCCTGTTGCCGCTTCAGGATGCGAAGGCGCAAATGCAACGCTGCGTGGAGTTCGGAAGGGCATGCAAGCCTTTTTTTTGGTGTGTGAACCCAGCGTGATACTCACATTGACAGGTGCACTCCACGCACAGGTCATTGGGGACCACCTAAAGGATTCGAACAATATCGACAATAACAAAAGTGGAGGTTCTAATGTAGAAGTCCTTGACATAATTCTGGAACTTGCCTCGTTACTTCACTCAAAGGATCTGTTCGTAGACTGCTACTGCGGGCTTCTCGCACCCCGACTTATCAAGATGCAGCATGCGTTGGAACTGGATATGGACACAGAGGTGATATCCCGTCTGGCGGTACGGTTGGGCGAGTTACTCGCAGCAGAGCCGCTTGCCTTACTGCGTGACATTCGCGCCAGTATGGTGGACCCACGTTGTGTTATCACGTCGATGGATGAGACGCAGAAACAGCAAAGTCTGCTCCATCATGTTCGTGTTGTATGCGCGGCACGGTGGGACAAGTATGTTCCTCTGACTATGAGCTTATCCGACATGTGGAAATGCTTCGACTCCAATCATTGGTTTGACAAAAAGATGCTGTGTGCAATGGAGTCATTTGAACACCGTTACAAAGGTTTCGGGTGCGTCACGGTCAGTAGAGGCAAAGCTGGTCATCAATCGGCTTCCTGCAGTAGTAATCTCAGCACTCCCTCTGGAGATGGTGGAAACTCAAACGACGGTGAGAATAATGACACCAGCAACAGTGCTAGTAACCGCAGCAACAGTGGTGATGTAAGTGTAGATGCCGAACGCCCCTCTTCGTGGCCAACATCTCCCCTGGGGATGGCTTCGCTTGGTGCTTCTGGATATGCAATGCAGCGGCGGCAACTCTCGTGGTCACTTGGACATGGTGCGCTCACTATCATTTGCCATGGAGCACCACAACAGCAGCAATGGGGGAAAGAGAAAAAGAAGAAATACGATGGGCATGATGCCGCCGCGAGTGTGCAGCTGGTGATATCACCCCTTGGTCTATTGGTGTTGCAGGCACTTGAGCGCTATGGTGATTCTTCATCATCCCCACCCGATTCCCTGCTCTGCACCTTTGATTTTTTGCACAATTGCTTACCTGTCACCGTTCCAAAAGTGCTTCTGGGTGCCATGCTTAGTTCTCTCGTGCGACATCGCATTGTTCGGCGAATCGTTCACACATCTGGAAACGATAGTAGCGTTGAGGCAGGGAAGGTTATCAACACGTACAGTTTGCCGCATTCCTTCTCAGACTGCAGGAAGCGGAAGATCGTCATTGATATTTCAGACGCAGGGCATCACTGGGTTCAGCGCACGCAAGAAAACTCCGTTGACAACATGGCCGCTGCGATGTCAGTGAACGGCATTGTCGAAGTGGAGCGTATCAAGAAATTAGAAGCATGTATCGTGCGTGTCATGAAAGCGAAGCGATGCCTGTCCCACGCAGATCTCTTCGCCGCTGTCTCGGATCAGCTGCGCACGCACTTCGTCCTCACACAACCCATGCTTAAAAGCTGTCTCGCACAACTTATCGAGCGGGAGTTCCTTGCACGAGAAGGAAGAGATGCGTATGTATACCTCTTTTAAGAGGTGATTTCCTCTCCACCTGCAGCTTGCTTCAGAGCAATTGAAGGAAACTTCTTCTTACATTGGTCCAGTTTTTTCCCACTTCTTTTAAGTTCTCATACGTTTCTAAGTACCGTAACAAAGGTATATATATATATATATATATATGTGTGTGTGTGTATGTTTGCTTGTGCTTCCCTCTGTTAATTCGATTCAACAGTCCCTTCTAGAAATATATATATATATATATAATGACCCGTATGCAATGAAGTGGGGTTAGGGTAAAGAACAGCAGTTGTGTGCTCTGCGTGTGCAGTTAGGTACTTCTTTTTTTTTCTTTTTCACTGTGAGCGTGTGACAGGAACAATTGAGCCCTTGCGCTACTGCAGCTGGGGGTCTTTCTTTTCTCATCCCACTGCAAGGCCCTTTTTTCACGTAAAAACAAAGAGTTTATTCGGTGCGAAGGTTTTTCGAGCTTACAGCTTTAAAATGATCTGAAGACTAAAGGGGGGGGGGGGGAAAAAAACTCCTCTCTTCATAGCGCACGTCTTCAGCCGGCAAAAAGCAGCGCAGTGCAGTACATTCGCACCTTAATTTCACTTCTGGGGCCAAGGCAAAGACGCCCGCGCAAACGTTTTTGGCCGGTCTGCAAAGGATGGTGGCCGGGTGCCTAGTAAATCGGGCACGCCCAATGTTAAAATGGGAACTGGTCATAATAGGCAGGACACTCCCGCTCAAGGACGACTGTTTGGTTATGAGACTGGCGTGGGCCGTCGCCAGCCGATGGCGCGAAATCACGCAGCTCCAAGGACGACGATTTCGCGCCTCGCCTCCAGAACGACAAGACTATCATCGTGAATTGGGGTGTTCTCCCAAAGACGCTCAAAAGCGACGCGGTACGTCGTCATCGGGGACGAGGACGCATGGCAGGTTTGTGTGCCGTCATCAAAGGTATGGGATAAGATGAGAAATTAACATAAATCACCACAGAAGACGTGAAAAACATCCTCCATCCATGAGTGGTGACGGCTCGTTCCAACAAAAAAAAAGGAGGGGCACGCGGTAGAGGCAGTGATGGAGCAGGACGTCGGTCCCCCGCCTGCTGGCGCAGCTGCAAGAGCACGTCTATCTGACGGAGCTCCATCAAATCAGGTGGGTCAATATCTCAGCCATTGGGAAGCAACAATCATTCAATCGATGCAGTTGAGTTCATTAATGTGGGTAAAGTGAATAAACGGAGATATATTGCCGTTTGTTTTTCCAGACAGAGAGAAATCAAAGGTACAACCAACTGCTCAAGGGCCTCAGTGTTATGCGAGGTACGTATCGTGCTCGGTTCGCACCTTAAGAGTGGCGGGGGGTGGATGTGTTGTGCCTTCAGCAAAAAGACGTGTGCATCTTATCTATCAACTGGGCCAGCCACGGGCTGAGGCCCAAAGTGCACAAACGTTTCCACACGGCGCGGGACATCATGCGGCAGTCCGCCTCTTGGCTGAAAGCGGAAAATGCACAATTTTTTTTTTTCAAGTTAGTAGTAGTAGGAATGGTCTAACCTAGCACCTTATCTCATAACGACGGAACATCGCGTATTTCATTTCTTTCATCATTCGACTCGTCACAAGGCGTAAGTTCTGAAAAAAATCTATCTGACCCGACTTTTCACCACCCCTCGCACAGGAAGCAGGCTGAGGGCGTTTTTCAGCGTCTCCCTTTTTGTCAAGACTCAATTATTGTAGACAACGCGATGAGTTTCTTCAGACATTCATGTTTTTTTTTGTTTTTGTTAAACTCACTTGACATCATAAGTGTAATCTTTTGGCACTAACATGCAATCGTTTCTTCATCTTCTAAATGGGGAGGGGGGGAAAGTGTAAGGCGTATACCATTCAGAGAGGGTATTGCTTCAACTATTTTGCATTTTGACTTTTATTTTATTTTTTTTCTTTCTCTCTTTTTTTTTTGGGGGGGGAGGTTTATATTTTTATATTTGAATTCCTGTTGTTGTTGTTGTTGTTGTTGTTGTTGTTGTTGTTGCTTTGGTTTTGGTTGGGTCGTGTCTTCGTCTGCCTGTCTTCTCCAGCAGCACAGTCACGTGCCTCGGTCTTACGGGAATAGAAGGTCAATAGGAACGCAGAGAGTGAAGAAAAGAACGAAGAAGTGCAGGGCAGGACGGGGCTGTAGAAGAGTAGGAGAGAAAAAAGTAAAACGAGTGTTCAATGGCGTCGCTTTCCCTCACGGCGTATGTCAAGGAGCTGAAGGCTTTGGAGGGAATATCGAATGCTGCGGGGAAACCGCAGAAGCTGCAGATTGTTGGTGATCGACTGTATTGGCTGCAGGGCATCAACCAGGTGTTGTACTCTGTGAGCCTCATGGACCCTGCTGCCACTCCACGCTGTGTGATCCCGCAGCAGGAGGGCACGGAGAACAAAAAGAACGACGAATTTCGTCCTGATTCAAAGGAGGAAGAGTTGCTTCGCGAGCGGAGGCGCACCCGTGTTACAGGTATCAGTAGCTACCATGTTCGCCCTACTGACGGTGCCCTGTTCTTCACATCTGGAACCAACACTTTCTTCTATCATCCACGTATTTCAGATGTACCATTAAATATATTCGACTACGTTAACGAAGAAACAAGTCAGCGTTGCTTTGGGCCGCTGAAGAAGCCAATCCTTTGCTTTCAACACCTACAGTCTTTCCAGGCGCATGCCGAGGCAGAGAACACGTCTACAACTATCTCCAATGTTGCTACATTCGTCCATGGGAGTAATTTGTGCATCGCAACCATTGTGGAGCACGATGGAGCACAGGCCACGCCCCTCGATCTGCAAGTAGAGACTGTGACAACCTTTGGAGATAATCTTCATGAATGTGGAACAGCTGACTATATTATGCAGGAAGAATTTGCTCGCTACACAGGCCACTATGCCACACAGCGCTATGTTTTGTTCAGTTACACTGACACGTCTATGCTGGAGGAGATTACACTTGTCAACAGTGGTGCTCAGTCCGGTGTGGAGAAGATGCCGTATTGCCGCGTTGGTGACCCCAATGCCCGTACATTACTTGTGATTTATGAGCTGGAGGAAAAACGCTACCGATTTGTTCCACCAAGTGCTATTGAGGCAGTGGCGCCATGGTTAGAGTACATCCCACGCTTTGGATTCAAGAATGAAGAAACCGTTTACTTCTCTGTGTTGAGCCGCACACAGGAACGTTCATGTGTCTTGTCGTGCCGTGTTGATTCTCTTCCAATAGTGGATGTGGCAGATTTAGCATCACACTTCAATGCTGGCACGCCCATCGATGAGTGCAAAGCAGCAGCCACACCTCTGCACTTCACCATAGAGTGGGAGCAGGCTATTCCATGGGCATGGGTGGAAGTTCAACCCGGCCCACCCATCCTGTTCGGACCCACGCATGATATTCTTCTGCGCCATGCAGATGAGAGCAACACCGCACATTGTCATATTTATGTGCGTACGCAAGGCGCTGATCAACACGCGTGGCAGCCACTGACGCAGGGTGAATGGAATGTGAAGCGAGGAAGCGCACAGGTCCTGTGGGATCGTGTAATCTTCTTGGCGAATGCACATAACAGGCTTGAGAGTGCACTGTACAGTGTGCCATTGATCCCTAAGGAATGTACCGTGAATGACGCGCAGGTAACGCGCCTATCGCCACCCGGTGAACACGTCTACAGCTTCACTGCCAAGAATGACACTCTCTGCTACGTCTCTAGCACGACAACGGAGGTGGCACAGCTGTACATCACGTCACTGCAAGACCCAAACTCCAGACGTGTTCTCTGCACGAAGCCATCAAGTAGTGAAGAAAGTGAAAAGCCTTCAACCGTGTCAGTATGCGAGAAACTCGTTATGCCGTCTATTATCACAACTATCAACCGCCGTGGTGTGCCGCTCAGCGGTAGATTTTTTATGTCGCCAAAGGCCACCCCAGGCACACCAAGCCCTCTGGCTCTGTTTGTATACGGTGGCCCACACGCACAGCTCGTCTACGAGAACGACTACGACGGCACAATTAAACCACTTTTTCAGTTGTTGGCCAAGAGCGGTATTTCCGTTTTAGTGGCGGACGGACAGATGAGTGAAGCCAATGGCCTGCGGGATCTTAGCATTTGTAAGCACAACATGGGGAATTTTGAAACGAGTGATTATGTTGACTTTGTGAAGTACATGACGACATCAACCGAAATTCCGGGCGGTTTTCTTGCCGATCCGGCACGTATCGCCATTTGTGGATGGTCCTACGGAGGGTATGCAACGCTGCTGGCGATGTCGCAGGCGTCAGATGTCTTCAAGATCGGCTTCGCTGGTGCGCCCATTGGCGACTGGACTCTGTACGACACAGGCTACACTGAACGCTACATGGGTGAGCTCTACACTAAGCCCAGCAATGATGCCGAAGGGGAGAAGGTCATCAGTGCACCTTACACAAAGAGCGCCATCAAGAACTTTGTTCAGACCTTCCCAGATGACCTAAATCGCGTTTTCATCGCGCATGGACTGCTCGATGAGAATGTACATTTTTCCCACACCAGCGCCATAGTAACTGCCATGGTGGAAGCAGCCAAGCCGTACAGTGTGCTTGTCTACCCCGGTGAGCGTCATGGTCTTCAACAAAAGAAGGTCTCCCAGCTGCACTACGAAGCTATGGTGACGAAAACATTTGTCCAGCTGCTCTAAACATAACGAAGTCTCCTTTTTTTTTTGAAAAAAAAAGAAAAAGAAAAAAACGTGTGCATCACGATGAAAGTGTCAGCAACACAAAAGGGGGGGGAGGAAAACAGAAGGAGGGGGAAGGGGGTTGCGAACGAGGCACAAAAAGGAAAGGAATATATATATATATATATATATGCCGTAAGGCACACGGTACAAACATGCATGATGCAACAAATCGTTTCATCGCCCTCTTGTGGGCATTATTTTTTCCCGGTGACGGGAAGCAGAAATGGGATCCCCCCCCCCCCTCTCTGCTTCTTCCCTCTCCTTTGCGCACGTAACACGTTGTCATTCGGTTGTTGTTGTTTCTTCAGATGTTGGGAAGGAGGGGAGGTATTCAGTCCTTGTAACTTTCACTCGCGCCGTGTGATGGAGTTCCTATTTTAACAAATCGTACGAAGAGTAGGAACACTGATGCATGCTCTTTCATGGCACTGATAGTCCGCTGTGGCTGACGATCTTTCGTTCCATCTGTCAACGCGGTTTTTTCCTTTAATCATGAGCCTGTTGTGTTTTTTTTTTTTCCGTCGCACATGTTTTCTTTCACGAGTCATTTGGTGCTGTTTAGTCGTCAACTTTTATTTCTCTTCTGCTTCACACCTCCGCCTTTTTTTTTTGCGCGTGTCGTTGATGCGCAGGGTTTGTAGAGGCGTTTTACTCATCATGGCGGCGTTTGAGGCGCTAAAGGAGGATATTGTTGACGTCTTCCAACTGTTCGATGAGGACGGCTCCGGTTGCATTTCCATGGAAGAGGTGACGAGGGCGATCCACACCATCACCGGTACGCACTTGTCACGTATTGACCTGTACTCGCTTATTAAAGCTGCCAAGGAGGATATGAACGAGGAAGCGCGGGTGAAAGGAGGACAAGAGGGTCAATGCGGCCCTGCTGTAGCCAAAACCACGGATGGTTCGGGTTCACAGGGTGCGGATACGGAACCCGACGTTGTGGACTCGGATCTTTTTGTTGCATTGGTGCTAAAAACGCTAAATAGACGCACTTACGAGCAGGAGCTGCTCTTCACATTTCATTTGCTGGAGGACAAGAACTATCCTGGTTTTATTACGAAGGAAAGCCTTAAGAGTGCCACATCGGATGTAGGGGAACGGCTGACAGAGCAGGAGGTAAATGAAATGTTTGATAAACTTGTGACAGGAGTGCCAACAGCTGCTGTGGACTTTACGACGTTTTTGTCAATTCTGGATGCTGCGAGGAAGTTGGGTGACTGATTCATTTGTTTTTTTTTTTTCCTTTTCCTTTTTCCCTTGTATATGTGTTGATGTAATGTAATGTCTGTCTTCGGCACCTGCTGTTGTTTTGGAGGCCTGTGCCACTCAACTCCTTTTTTTTTTTTTTTACTTGCTGGAGCTTGCATTTTGTTTTAAGCTCTGGTTGTGGTTGTTGTTGATGTTTGTTTGATTGTGTTTTCTGTGGGTTGATTCTCCGTCTGTTTGTTGCGGCTGTTTCCCGACGGTTCCTTTCTTTGTAGGTGGTTTGCCTTTTCTTTCTTGGCGCGTGGAGGAGGCAGTTGGAAAAAAAAGAAGTCCTCCTGGTAGAAACAAGGTAGTATTTCTTGTTGTTTGGTTGGTATGCACTCAGCTCAGGCCTGCCCCCTCTGCGGCAGTTCGTTCGGTGTCCTGCTCTGGAGGCACGAGTGCAGTACGTGTCATGCGGTGGTGTGTGACAATTGCGCACCAAAAAAGAAAAACGTGCGTGTATGCCGTAAATGTTTGGAGACGGCCAAGAGGCGCTGTGCGTCTGCATGTAATAAAGCCCAGGAGAAACCTTCAGATGATGGAAAAGCGATGTGTCTGCGTGCTGCCGAGGAGCGCAGGCTCATGGAGCTGCAGCGGACTCAACCGCAGAACCAAAGCACGAAGAGGGGAAGCCACATTCCGTCATCACCAAGTGTGCAGGTGCCGTCAAAGCAGAACGAAGACGTCGCTGACGTATCGCAACCCACCTCGCCAGCGCGAGAGACCGGGTGCAATCCTATACTTGAGGCTGCAATGCGTCGCAGACAGCAGGAGCAGTTAGGGGCGAACGGGGGCCGAGTTCAATCGGCAGAGAAAACACAGCTTTTGACGGATATTCTCTCAATCCTGCACCGCCGGGGGGAAGAAGAGCCCTTTGGTCTTCGATCCATGGATGAACTAAAGCTTCGGATGTACCTCCGCTACATGAAAGATAAAGACATGGGTCATGGTACCATAGGTCAGTCTTAGCGTATCTGTGGTTTTCACCTTCGCTTTGTTTGCTTTTTTTTTCCTCTACTGCTATTCACCTAGGTGTTATTGTTGTTGTTGATTATTTTATTTTTCGTCTTTCTTTTTTTTCTAGTCGTTGTGAGCTGGCACGCTTTCGGACGACATGTGAGCGTTGCTGTGCTCTGTGCGTAAAGCCATGCCGCTTGGGTTTATTTCATTCTTGTTATCTTTGTTACTTGCTTTATATTTGCATTGGCGATACCACAGGCACATTTGCACAGCAGTCTCTTTCTCTCTCTCTTTCTGTGTGTGTGTGTGGACCGGAATCCCATCATCCCTCTTGCATGGGTATATAAATATATTTATATGTATTTCTATAGTCGACCTGTTAAGGGCGCTGACACGGTGACATGCCCCCGTTAGCACTAAGAGCAACGATGGAGGGGAGAAAGCATACGGGAAATGTGGCCCACACGGTGCACCCTGATGAAGTTCTCTCCAAGACCCCTAAAGGAGGGAACGGTGAAAAGGAGGAGATACAAGTGGGTGGTCGATTATGTGATGGTGATGATGCCTCTCCGGAGTGCCCGGAGAACATAGAGGTGGGCGGCTGCGATAGTGCCCTTACGTTGACAAGTTTAGCCATTTGGGACGCGGAGATCACTCGGCGGGGTGAAGAAACGATGGCGGACGTGAAGCGCATCCGCGATTCTCTCAACACGTTACGCGCCTCGGTAGATTACGGGATCAAGCTCTCAGTTGCGATTGGCGACGCTCCTGTAGGGGCGTCGATTCAGGCAAATGGGGACAGTGTTGACCTCAATGTCACACGCACCACGAATACAGAGTTGTTGAACGTAAACACTGCGGTTGCTCGAGCTATTTTCGTTTCTGAATGTGAAGATGAGGACAACAAGCTGCCCTCTGCAGCCACAGCCAATGCAGAATGTCATAATAGGGTGGCAATTGATCTAGAAGACCTTTAGTAGTCTTTGGTTATCGAATAAAATTTATATACGCGAGATGATGATGAGTGCATACCGAAGGAAGTGGGGGGTGGGGGATCTTTTTTTTTTTGCTGGTGGTGGTTTGGTGCTGGGGGACTTATTGTTTCATCCACACTCTTTTTCTTCTCGTCCCCAATGCAGGAGGGGAAAGTGGTGTGTATGGGGTGCTTCTTTCGTCATTTTCCGCTGAGTAATTCACATCTGCGCCACTCCTTTCTTTTTTTTTTTTGGGGGGGGGGGGCGGTACACCGTGTTTCCCTTCTTTTATCCAATTCATTCACTGGTTGTATCTCTCTTGCTGTCGCCCACGAGTAAGGGGCCACACACTAGATTGCCGAAGAAGTGGGAGAAGGAAAGGGGGGAGGCACAGAAGCGGCAGTGCAGGGAAAACCATGGGGCTGAGTAATCTTCAAATCGGGCTTTTGGTGGCGATGTGCGTCATATTTGTACTCACTGCCTCACTCCTGATATTTTTAATTCTTCGGTGGGACAGGACTTCCCGCAAGGTGCGAAGATATGTGAAGAAAGAGATGGAGGAAAGTGTGTACCTGCTGCACTTTATTGATTTATCAAAGATTCCAAGATCTCTCGATATCCGTGAGATGCCCGTCCAGGATGAGAAGTCACTGCAATTGGCGATAGCGTCACTCTGTGGACTAGAGCGTCCGTCAATGTTGTCACTGAAGTACATCAATGAGGTGGGATGCAGCGTTGAGGTGGATCTTGATCAACTGGTGCGTCGGGACGAAGAGCTTGGAGATCGTATGCGCCAGACAGCAATCTGCCCCCTGACATTGTGTAGGCGAGAGGAGGTGGTGACGCCTAATGGAGGCAAAAAGGGACAACAGTCTGAAGGTCTCATCATTCCTCGCGGTTCAAGCGAAGTAGAAGTAAATTACAGGCATGGAGAGGGCCGAGTTGTACCAAGGCATCCAGAACGTGTCGATACCGGCAGTGGCCCTTCCCCCAGATGTGTGGTACCACCGCCTATCATTATGCCGCGCCGTTCGCATATTACATCCACTACACCTGTTACTATTCGGGCGGTGCAGTACCTCATAGAAAATGATGGTACCGTGCTTGGAGAAGATGCCACTAATATCATAGAGAATGCGATGCATCACGGTGGACGACGTACTGTAAAGCTCCCAAATGGTTGGCAGGTTGTCGTAGAACCTGAGACGGGTACTACATGGCTTTTTGATGCTAGTGGGGGTGGACGAAGGCGGTTGCTACTACAGTCTGCTGAAGTAGTGCGGTATAGTGTGGACAACATGAGTGCATCGCAGTGGTATTTGTACAGGGACCCTATCTTTCTTCCCCCCGGACGCTGGTGTGTGCAGGTGGAGTCCTCCACCGCTGACCATCGATATGTTGAGACGAGCTCCCGTGTCTTCACGGTGGATATGCTGGAGCGACAACGTTAGTCATGACTGAGAAACTACTCTCCCATTCATTTATATTTAACTCATAAAATGGGATGGATTTCTCTTTTTTTTCTTTCTCGTATATATATATATATATATATATATATCAGATGTCACTTCTATTGTTACTATCTCTTCCCCTTCTGGTTTCACTGCAGCATTATTCCACTCCTTTTTGTTGTTGTTGTTGTTATTGCAGTCTATGTGTTTTATTACTTTCATTTTTGGTGGTAGAAGGGCTTCTTCGCTTCCTTAAATGTCTCCCGTGTTTCTTCGGCGTGTGCGAAGATGCTGGACTGAGAGGGTGGTTAAGGCAGTGGAATATTTGCATATATGTACATTTGTATATATGTATCTGTGTAGGTTTGTGACATCCCTCCCTCATCCACTCTACTTCAATGTGTTGTTTTATGTCTTCCGCGTGTGATTCCCCATCACCCTTCTTTCTATCTTTGCCCCTCTCTGTGTTTGCATGTTTGTGTGTGCGTTCATTTATGTTCTTTCTTTTTTAGCTGTTGTTGTCGATCAGCGCATCATTTTTTTTTTTCTTTCCGGTTATCGTGGCGCGCGGTTGTCGCCGTCGAGGAAAAAAACAAGTAGCATATCGGGATCTAGAGTCCGCGTATTTGACGATGATTTCAGATCTAATTGACTTAATCCTCACTTCACCGGCAAGTCCATCACACAGCAGAGAACTTGGGAATGCCCTCGAGCAGCATATAGACGAACTTGTCGCGCAGCAGCATCTTCTCCCATCTCTGTTGCAGAACTTGATGGACGCAGAGCGAGAAGCTGCTGCTGTCGTCGCGGAAGGGGCTCAGCCCCGTAGCACCACGGGTAGTGTAGACCCTGCGCCTGAATTTGCAATGGCCATGACGTACTTGGCAACGGCTCTCTTATTGGGCGGTGGGGCCAGAGAAGAGAAAAACTCAGCTATACTGCTGGATGTCGTGGAGCAGCACCTCCTGTCTACAGGCTCCACCGCATACAGTCAGATGCGAGGTCACGTGTTTTCCCTGATAAGGTTCGGGCAACTGCTTGCGGGTTATATTGCGATTCTAGATGTTAACAGTGCATCTAACTATGGACGCAAACTTTATTTTCTGCACCGTGCCGTACTCTCCTTTGCACCCTCTCTAGATCACCTCACCATCGCTCATGCGCTTTTGGTGCAGGAAGCGGTGAAAAGCCATTGTCCCAGACTTGCACTTTCTGTCATGCGTCGCCCTGTGCTGGAGATTTCACCGGAGGAAACTGGCGCAGGTATTTCGAGCTTCTACCGCTATTATTACGAGGGCGGCTTCTTGCTCATCGCGATGGAGTGTTGGGAGGACGCTGAGGAGTGGCTGCGATCCGCCATGTCGGCGACAAGACGCACTTTTCGTGGGGGGAAATCGGCAAGCGTGACTGTTCCCGAAACGCTAACAAGCACAAAAGATATTTTCACCCTAATCGTCTTGTCAGCAAAGGCATTCATTCTCGTCTCGCTCATTGTTCATGGGGGGATCCCAAACCCGAGGGAACGCAAGAGGTTGCACCAAATAACGCAGCAGTTGCGCTCCAGCGAAATCGAGCCTTACCTCCAGTTACTCTCCTCCATGGAGAAGCGCGATCTTTTGAAGTGGGAAATGACCGAAGGAGAGTACGCATCCTTGTGGAAGAAAGACGGTTTTACAACACTTGTTTCCAAAGCCAAAACTTATCAGGAGTTACATGTTGTTCGTGATGCTGCAAAGTCGACAAGCCGTGTGTTTCTCTCTACCATCATGGAATCCATTCCCAGATATATTAGGGACACAGGGCGAGATGATGAGTATGGGCGCACGCGAGAACTCATTCAATTCCTGCTCTCCATGATGGAAGAAGGGGTGTTGCAGGTAAGCTTTGAATTCGAGAGAAACGAGAGAGAGTGGGAGAAAGAAGAGCATACTCTGCTAGACTGGCTCGAGCACGGACTGATGATGTACAAATCAAATGTGCAAAAACCGTCGGAACATAAACTGGGGGATGGCGATAGATGCAAGTCTAATCTCATATCACCCTCAATAAAGGAATACAATATTATTGTGAATCTTGACATTCCCTCGATATGCATTCCCGCTTCGCTGGGAGAATCCCGCCGAAAATTTCTCATGATTTGCTTGTGTGGTGAAGATCTGCAGAGATACCGGCACATGCAGTTGTGTCACGCCATGGAGGTGAGAATTAGACGATGCGACAGGGCACGTGCTGCGCTCGCAGAAGCGACTCGTGCTCAACAAAGCAGGATGAACTGTGAGCCTGAGAGTGGCGAATCGTAAATCGTACGCCAATGGAAGTGTTGCAGCGCCGCTGAAAAAATTTGATACAGTTGTTCTTTGTTCTCATGCTTATTCAGTTCCTTTGTTGCTGGTTCTGGTGTTTACTGCTACTATTACTATGATTTATCATGATGAATATTGTTATTTTATATTCCCTTTACTATTTTTTTCCCCTTTTTCTCTTCTGCTCGTTCTTTCGGCGTGTGCAAAAGGAGGGGAACCTTCTTCCAAGGCCGAGAAGCAGCAGCACCCGGTGGGAAGAGCAAAGGAAGGGGAGTGAGCGGGACGATTAGTGTATATTAGTGCGAAGGAGGAGGAAAAAAAAAGAAAAAAAAAGAGGAGGAAGAGGAGGAGGGGGGCTAAATTACAATACACGTCAGAGTGAAGAATGACGCGAGGAAACGAGCTTGCCATCTTAAAGAGGAAGAGGCCGGCAGACATGACTCATGTGATTCTTCTTGTTGTTATGATGATGATGATGCCAGCGGAAACGATAGCCTCGTCTGCTGCGCCAGTGGTTAGCTCTCAAAAGTATGCCGACCACAACGCTACTATTTACCACGCGAAGCAAACGGAGGCTCGTGAAGGGTCAGGCAAGATGAACGAGGAGAAGAAAAACAAGAAGAATGACCTTGTTCTCACCAAACTGCTTGTCATTGCTCGGCACGGTCACCGAGCCCCCAACGCTGCATACTGGCAAATGTGCCCAAAGGACGTGAGGAATCGACGTAAGTATGTGGTAGATGCGGAGGATCTGACTGGACTTGGCATGAAGGAGGAATACAATTTTGGTCAGTATCTGCGGCACAAATACCGCCATTTTATTGGGGTGCGTTTCAACCGCAGTTTGCATTTCTTCCGTGCTGTGGGGGAGCCCCGTATTCTGCAGTCTTCACTAGCGATGGCGCAGGGGTTGTTTCCTGATGGGTTTGGTCCCGGCGGCTATCTTCCTGGACGACCGCAATTTGTCCCCGTTTTCTCTGACATGGACACACATGAGTATCTTCTGGACGATGTGCCTTGTTTCCGGCGTGCGGAAGCGGACATGCGACACTGGCTTAGGAACAAGTTGGAGGCTTTTACCGCAGACCCAAATGTGGCGGAGGTGGTTGCGTACATGAAGAAGGTGTGTGGGGCGTCCAAAGCACCAGAACCGCCACTCTATGCGTTCTTAAAGACCGTATCAGACGGTATGACGTTCAACACAGACTACGGATTGCGTGTTTGTGGTGGACGCGTCACGTCGGATATGCTTTTCAGAATTCGGAATGTCTCGCTGCAGCTTCTACTCTCTCGTCTATATCATACAGATGAGCAACGGACGTATACAGCCGTGGACTTACCACACCGTTTACTTCGAATAATGCACCACGTGGCCCCTCCCGCAGCTGAGGAGTTAAACAACTTTTACGACACACAACAGGAGTCTATCTTTTATTTTGTGCACCGTGAGGCCCTCTACGCCATTTCAGAATTCTTCGGTTTCGTGTACAACGTTCCGGGGCTCCCGAACGGGGAGCTTCCTGTCGCCTCCTCCCTCCTTGTAGAGAGGCTTGTGCCCGCAGCAGATATTGGGCACAGTAAACCCACCGTGTACGTGAGGCTTGTGCTCTGGACACCGAACGACGGGACAAGTGCGGTTGAAGTGCCTCAATGCAACGTGCCGCAGCTCTGCAAGTTGGATGAGCTCAAGCGCATCTACACGAAGCGTGTCGCGCGCACCGGGACATGGGACAAGCTCTGCAACTTCTCCATCCAGGAGTTGGATCACCACACGGACATCCGTTAGCTCACAAGATGTAACGACGAAAAAATGATGATGATAATGAAAATGATTATTCTTATTTATTTATTTTTTCGTGAGGAAAACATCTGTAGGTCGAATAAAATAAAATTCGATACGTCTGTCTCTTGTGGGCTTTTTTTTTCATCTTCCCTGCTGATGCACGCGTGAAGCTTAGGGGTGATGTGTCAAAGTCTGAGGAGAAGGAGGAGGAGGAGGGGGGGGTGGCTTTGAATGCTCCTGGTGTATCGAAAATGCTCAAAGTAGTGATGTAGAAGACACTCACCCGCTCATAAAAGGACGTTCTTCGTTTTACGGTTGCTTCTGTTTTTTCGCTTCCTGTTTACTCCAATATTTACTACAGCCATCTTTTTTCAATTCATTTTTCTTATATACATGTGTGTGTGTGTGTGGTAAGCGACGGGGAGTTGGATAACAAGAGATGGACCCGTCAAAGCGTGTCTGCATCAAGAACATCCCAACGGAGTGCACGAAGCGTGAGCTTGCAGAATTTGTTCGTAACCGCACAGGGGCGCAGCCGCACAGCATTGACCTTGGGCTTGATGGCGAGGGGCGCGTCCGCCGCTACGCACATTTTTCGGTAGAGGGTGCAAAGAATGTGGTGCCGTCTCTCTCGGGAGCGACATGGCGCGGGGTGGAGATCCTGGCGCTTCATGCAAAGCCACACTACATGTACCGTCTTGCTGAGGCAAAGCGGCAACGTGAGCGGCAGGAGGCGGAAGAGCGGGAGCAGCTGGAGGCACTCTGGCAGCAGCGAACCGAGCGTTGGCTCGCCAAGACGGGTGGGGAACTGCATCGAGGAAAAACTCCAAAGTCTTTTTTTGCAACGCGGCAACGCTACGCAGAGGTGGCTGCCGCAATCGCAAAAAGGCTTCGAGAGGAGCACAAGGGCAGACAGCAACAAGAACAACAACGATACCACTATCACTATCACCACCACCAGCAGCAGCAGCAGCAGCAAGAAGTGGAGGTGGTTGCAGCACAAAGGCGTGTTGCGGTGGGAGATGATGCCTCATCACTGCGTCCACCGAGCAGCGTGAAGGCCAAGAAGCCGCACAAACACCCACGGGACCGAAGTGATTTCGTGACAGGGGGCGATAAAAAACAGAGGATTGAGTCAACTCCCGCATCCTCAGGCCAGGTTCAAGAAAAACAACCCGATAAGCCCTCCAGGGAAGAGCGGAAGCTGTCCGGACTTCAGGCAAAGCTTGCAGCCCTGCATGCCAAGATGAAATAACCCCTTGTTGTTCCTCTTGTCTGCTCTGCATGTAGTGCCTTGGTGTTTTGGAGTGCTCAGCGAGCGGTAAGTATTCCTGTCGGTTTATGTCTGCCTGCCTGCCTGCCTGTGTGTGTGTGTGTGTGTGTGTATGTGTGATCTGAAGAAAGTAGAAAAAAGATCTCTTCAAAAATCATCTTGGGCATATCTTCATCCTGTTCACTTTCCTTTTTTTCTTACGTTTTGTTTCCTAGCAATCGTATTCTCCCAATCGCGGGACAACGTGCGTATATATATATATATATATATATACGCACGTGAGGAACTGAAAGGGTGGTGGAGGGAAAGAGAGAGGAAAATAGTTCAATCAAGTGGTGGGTTTGCCTCTTGCTTCCCTGAACAAATGAGTGACTCTATGCAGGATGCATTCAGTGTGGATACCCTGGATTTCTCGGTGGAGAACGATGCATCTCCACGATCCACTCGGCTCTCTTCAGGTGAGGGACGTGGTAAAGATGTCGGCTTGGGTGGCGATGGGCCCATCATTCCCGCTGTTATTTCCGATTCTGCGAGACGAGTAATTGCCTTAAATTTGCACTCAATGGTGCCAGATGATGATACGGAGAGTGGGAGCAGCAGCAATAGCGATGGGGAAAGTGGCGACGAGCTCCCTTGGTGTGGTAGAAGAGGCATTGGCAGCGGCAGTGTGCTCCAGCACTACAGTGCATGTGCTGCTGGCACCGGCTCTCTTCCTGATGACGATGATGGTGGTGGTGGTAGTGGTATCGTACACCCGGGGGACGCCGCTGCAGAAAAAATCGAGGTGCTTTCGGATAACTTTAACTCTGAAATGGATTTCGTCGTGGAAAAGTGTGTCGCAACTGTGGATGCATCCGGCGCCATTTCGTCAGAAAATCGTGCGGTGAAGCTGTGGAACTCAAGCCGATTGTTCTTTCGTCTCCTGTCGTTTTTCGACTGCCGTGACTTGTGTAGCGTGATGCTGGTGTGCAAACAATTTTACAACTTTGCCACGAGTGACAAGGTGTGGCTCAACATTCTGGTGGGCGCGAACCTGCAGCCACTTCTCACCATGCCTGATGCACCAACGCGGGACCACTACAAGTACTTTATCGAGCAAATTATCACGACCAAAGCCATTCGTGGTGAATACTCCTTTGATGCGGAATTAGCCGACAGTCCGCGGTGTTCCTCAGCCCTCGAGAGCGGCGGCGAAAGGGATGGGCTGAAATGCTCGTCACCCATTATGGAAAACTCCATCTTTACCATTCGCTCTGTCAAACTGTTTCTCTCCTCCGCCTCCCTTGGGCAGATGAACCACACCATTGGTCGGGTGCATATGTTTATTGAATACAAGGACAACTCTACAGAATCAATAAATGGAGTGGTACGTTTCTCCTGGCGTCGGGGTTGTTTTATGTTCTGCTGCAGCTCGTTTTTGTCGAGTATGCGTGGTCCTGTCTTCACCGTAGCCGTCAGCACTGTTCATAAGCCGTGGCCTGATCAATCTCCAGTTCAATACCAAGCCCATAGAGGTGGTCTACGCTTTATCATGACGCCTGTGCTATTAGAGGGGCGAATTCCTGGGTCCAAAATTACTGAAACTGATGTTTTTAGTGTCAGTCGTCCTTTTTTGACAGCGCCGCGGGCAGATAGAAGTGTGGCTGCGCACACCAGCTGAGAGGGAGAGGAGGAGAAAAAAGGGGGGAAGCAGAGTGAAGCGCAATCCGTGCTGATACTCCTGCTCATGTTAGTGGGTGTTTTTTTTTTTACCCTTTTTTTTTTTCCTTTCTTTCCTCCCTCCTATCGCACTCTATTGACTACACAAAATTTTTGTAAGTGCATGCGTGTGTGTATGAAGAATGGACTGGATAGATGGGGAGGGGAAATAACCGAGTGAATGCGAAGGGAAGAGGTAGCGGTGGCGGTTGTAGCGAAGTAAAACAAAACCTCAACAATGCAGAGTTTTCCCTCCTTTTCTTTCCTCGCAGTAACCCAAAAAAAAAATTTTTTTCATTAAAAAAAAAAAAGGGAGGGCCATAGGGAATTGGGCGTCCACCGGTCGAGGAGGAGGGGGGGGAGTGAAGGAAGAAGAAGAAGACGAAAAAAAAACAATAATGTGGAGCGGCGCTAGTTCTTTTTTTGGTGCTCTCTTTGGCCATGTCCGAGAAACCATGAAACTTATGTCAGTACGTACCATTGAGTTCTTCATTCTGCGGCAGTACGTGCAGCAGATGGAGGAGCAGCGTGGCAAACGCCGACGTGAGCAGGAGGCGGCAAGGAGGACACAAGGTGTTGCCTCGCAGCAGTCCGCCCCTCTGAATGAAATGGAAGAGTGCCACCGTCAGGCTATAGCGGGACTGACGCTTCTTGGACAGCGCGTGCCCAGCCTTATGGGAGGCTACTATCGTCCAACCTTACAGTCTATATATGGAGGGCCTTTTACCCTGCCAGCTGCTATGAAAGAGCGAAGAGAAGTGATTTCTGAAAATGTTTTTCTTTACCGCCTTAAAATGAGGTCTTCAGTAGAAAAGGCGTCAGTCCCGTCACAGCACGCAGGTGCATCATTGCGTTCAAACACGCCACTAACCCCTCAGGGGACAGTGTCAGCAGAAGATATACCATTACTTGTCTGGTTTGTAATGCCATGGGAAAATAATTCCAATGTCATACTTCGATTTGTTCTTCGATTCTCACAGTCATTGAGTTGTGACACCCTCTTCGTGACGGTTCCTATTGATAATGCACACGGCCCGCAACGGGTGGTGGCAAATCTCCAGTCTATGGTGGAGTTAGGCCGACGGAAGACACAGGCGAAGCGCGTTCTCTTTGGCGGAAGCGACCTGTCGGGGATGTTTGTGCTACTTTATCTGGATCGGCAATGTCGTTTTCTCCAGGCAGGTGCCTTTGCTGCGGCAGAACCGTGGGTAGCAAGGCGTGCCTTTTGTCAGGGCGTCATTCTTGTTGATCCATTTGTCGGCTGGGAAGTGGTCGGGCCATTGAGCAGCAATACCACGGCTGATCCTTCAACCAGTGAAGGCGGCGCTGTCCCTGGAAGCCTCAATGCAAGTCAGCAGCGGGGTCGTTCTTCCCCCTCATTCTCTTCATCACCGCCCTTCTCCGCGAAGGAGCGGTTTAAACAAGTTGTGATGAACAGCAGCGGTGGTTCCATTCAGGAGTGGTTTCCATCTCCAATTACGTATGAGGCTCCACCAATAGTTGTGCTCGTTGACGAAGCGGGGTTTTGGCTGCAGGAGCAGTGCGCTTTCAACACACGAATAGACCGTTTCCGGTTTGATAGTAATGAAGAACGTGTGTTTTTCCTGTCGTATGCCATTGAAACAGCAGCGGTTGGAACTTTGACGTCAGCAAGCTGTCAGGTGGAGTTGGAGCGGCTGTGGCGTATGGTAGAGCGTTTCCTTAGCGATCAACTCGCGCTGAGAGAGCCGTATGTGGTTTCAGCAGGTGCCATCACATCGACAGCTGGGGGGCGGTCTGCTCGTGAAAACAACGTGAGAAGTGAACCGCGACTACGTGGGGGTGAAGTGACATTCATGGCAGCGTTTGCTCCATAGCTGCAAGAACAGGGAGGTAGTGGAGAACAAAAGAGGTGATAGAGTGTCTTTTTCCCCCTGTCTTTCCTTTATATGGTTTTATATATAATATGCCTCAGTGTATTCTTTATTCACCCATTTTTTTTTTTTTTTCATATGATGATGGGGCGGTATCGCTTCTCATTCCTTCCCCCCCCCCCTCCTCCTTCCATGCGCAGGTGGGGGTGTCTTTCTCAGGGAGGTGACCTCTTGTGTTCGTTTGCATTGAACTCTGGTTACTTTCATTGGTACACGAAGACGCCCTAAAAAAGTTTGTGGTAGATGGGTGGGGTTGATTTTTTTTTTCCGAGTTCGGCTTGCTGGATAGTAATTGCAACCTTTTCTTTTTTTTTTTTTTGCTCATCTCGTTTACATTTTCTTTTTTTTTTATTATTATTGTGTGAGAGTGCAGCGCCCTTCCTTCTTGTTTTACATCCTTTCCTACTCGTGTGTTGGGGTTTTTTTTTTCCCTTCTTCTGCTCATCGCGATATGTATGTGTGGGTGTGCGTCATGGGGATTCTGCGCTCGGGTAGATAAGGCGGACAAGAGGAGGAAGGTGCGGAGGGGCTCACCACAAGTGTCGCGTAAAAAGAAGAAGGTAGGCTGATGACGTCCGCGTACGCCACATGTGGTTTACTTGTCTTTGTGGCATTTGCTTTTTCCTTCTTCCAAGCTGTCGGGTGCGCTTATAGAGCCCATTTTTTTTTTCCCTCCATAGTCTTTGAACTGCTGATAATGGTGGAAATGAGAATGTTGTGGTTATATTCCCCTCTTGATGTATGTGTTGTCTTATTGTTCTCTCTCCCTCTCTCTATTTATTTATCTGTCTCCTTGTGTGTGTTTCTGTAGGTTATTTTGACGCGGTGTTGCATGCATGGCATCAAGTGGCCATCAGCCGATACGTGTGCGCACGCTGGAAGTCTTGTGGCACGGCTGCGAGCGCGATGAGGAGGCGGTGCAGTTGGGCCTGCAGAGCGTCGCTATTGAAGGTATTGTGTCGGTCGACTACAACATGATCAACAATCGCATCGTCACCTGCGGCGGTGACGGTCACATACGCCTGTGGCAATTGCACCTTGACGCAATAGACAAATGGCTTTCCAACAATCAGTGCGACATGACTGCGTGTGTAAGCTTTATCTTCGGAATGCGCACATCGTGTATGCCTCTGACAGCGCGTTGGTCTCCGCATGGAAGCATGATTGCCTCCGCCCATTGCGACGGTAAAATATGTCTTTGGTGGCCTGAGAAGCGTGAGGACGCTAAGGAAGAGTGGAAAGACTACCGGCACCTCTCTGGTCATGTGATTGACGTGTATGATGTCTGCTTCTCGCCCGACTCACGGTACCTCATTAGCGCTGGGGGAGACGGCAGCGTTGTCATACATGACCTTGAGGGATCTACTGTTCCAGTGGTGCAGATTTCGGAGGCTCACCGCAAGTTTTGTCGTGGTGTGGCGTGGGACCCGTGGTGCAGGTGCGTCGCCAGCTTCGGCGGTGGACCATCGCTGCTCTTTTTCTCACATGCCCCCAAAGCGGGTGCGAAACGAGTGCAGCTCGCGGGGCAGCGCAAGGCACCGGGAGATTATATTGGGGAATCCTGCGCCACGACGTTTCGGCGCCTTGGGTGGTCGCCTGATGGATTACTTCTGGCCGTTCCATACGGAAGGGTGTCGCACCATCACCAGCAAAAGAAGAACACTGACAACACCAATGGTGAGACACGCCGGGAAGACGACATGATGCACTGTGTCTACCTGTACACACGCAACGCCCCCGAAAAAGTGGCTGGCCGCCTGGTTGTTCGTGGGCACTCCGAACTGCGTGGCGTGCTTTGGGCTCCATGCTTCTTGGAACCAATCGAGGGCAATACGAGTGTGCTGAACACAGGTGCTGCGGTCGAGGAAGATGAAGATAAATCGTTGCTAGAGAGCGTGGAAAGACGCCGGCGTATTTTGTCAGAACGTGGCTCATGGGGTCCGGACGATTACCGCATGGTAATGGCGGTATGGACGGCCGATGCGGTCATTGTTTACACGACCGATAGCGCAGTGCGTCATAGTGACTACACGGACCTGCACATGCGCAGCATTTCGGATGTGGCGTGGAGCCCTAACGCCGTTTTCCTGTTGACCGCCTCACTTGACGGCTACATCTCTGTCATTTCTACTGGCGAGTCCCTCGGCATAGCACACAAGTTGCCGATGTTCTCTACGAAGCCTGCAACAATGGCCCTCTGCCATCTGTTGTCAGAAATAAAGACTGCTGGGGATAAGTTGGAGCTTGGGAGACGATCGGCCGCATTCGACACGTCTGCATCGAAACAGCCAGGCTGGAGTGGTGGCATTGTGGTGCACGTCCCGGTCAAGAAGAAACGGGAGGTGAAGACGGGGGAGGGTGAGAACGGGGCTGGGAAGAAGCAAGAAGGGAAGATGGTGACGAAACAACCCGCTGAGTGCATACCTCTAAGTGAACTTGCAGACATTATGAATGACATTTGAAAAATGGCTTGACTCGCTCTCTCTCTTTTTTTTTCCCCACCTTTTCTTTTCAGGTTTCTCTCCTTTTTCTTCTTTTTTTTTTGGGGGGGGGGAGGGTAAACCCCGTCAAGGGACGTGCATCATGCAGCCGCCTTGGGCCTCTTGTTGAGAAGAAGCTACCAGTGGCGGTGTCCCTTTTCTCGAACTGTCTTTGCGTTGTGTGATCACTTGTTGTCGCTTGTTGCTGTTCTTTTGCCCTCTTCCTCCTGTCGATGCTTCGGCCTTCACTACCGGCACCACTTCGCTCTGTTCTGTTTTCCCAACAAATATTTGAGGAGGAAAAAAGGAAGGAAAAAATACGAGGAAAGGGGCTGTGAGAAGGTTGACGTTGGAGGGTATCATCGTCATCATCATCGTAGTGAGCAAGGAGTGTGACTCTGGGCTCACATATCTATATATATATATAGATATATATATATATATATATATATATATCCAGAGACAAAGAAAAATAATAAATAGAAAAGCAGAAGCTGAAAACGGGAAGGAAAGGAGTGTGTGACGTGTCGGTAAATTTATATGATGTCCATGTCAGGCTTTCCGGATGCATCTGGCAGTGTGCTGGTGTCGCGTAACCACCAGAAGTCTATCACCGGTGTTGGTGGCATCACAGACCCGGGGGCTGATGTGCGCGGGAATATCACACGTCTCACCGCGAGGGCACGACAGCTGCTTGCCAATGACACCGATACACGCGTGGTGCGGAACGGCCTCAGCGCCTACGAGACATCGCGTAAGATGGCTGCAGACTTGGGTACACGTGCACGGACACCCGGGCAAGGTGGTTCGACGCAGGCATCGGTGGAGCTTTTTTTGGCGAGCCTTGGGTTTAACTTGCAGGAGCAGCTACGCCTTCTTCAGCAACTACAAACAAGTCAGCTTCCCCTTGCAGCAGCTGGTGGGGTTGGTGCTACAACTGCAGACACGCCAAGTGTGATGTTCCCCGCGCATGGTGACGGCGAGCTTGGCAACGTATTGGAATCATTTCTGGCGAACCACCGAGGTGAGATCATGCGGCGCAGGGTGGAAGAAATGCACCGGCACGTAAGTGAAGAAGTGCAAGAACGGTCAGAGGCTATAATGCGTGCCTCGTGGGATAGGTGCAGCGTTGAGGTAGCAGATGCCTTTGAAACCTTCTCTTTAAAGGCCAGTGGTGACAAAAGCAGAAGCAGCAACAGTGGTCAGCTGAGCCGTTTAAGAAATACTGTTGGGGGAAGTAACGGCAGCCCGATGTATTCGCGTGCTGGAGTGACGGCGCTTTTGAGCGGTCGGGACGCCACCTCGGCACGTGTTCTCACCAAGATCTCTGCCTTTGCGCAGATTGTCGATATTCATCCTCCTTTACAGTGGTTGGCCCACTTTTCTGCCTACGTTTCGGACAACACCCCGTCTATAACTGATGAAATTACCCTCCTGTGGGCCACAGTTGAGCAGATTCTTCAACCGGTAGCACAACGTGGGTCAGCGAGCACAACCATGACTTTTGTCGCCTCCAGTCGTTGCATGATGGAACGTAAGGCTCTCGTGGGGGTTTTGTCCCGCACGCTGAAGGTGGAGCCCGAGCGCTTTGGTGAATTGGAGAACATGCACGCCATGCGCTTTGTCGGTGTCGTGGAGCGTTACACTTCAACCTCGAATTTATGGGCACATATATTCACTGCGATGCGCTGCGGTCGCTACGACTCAGCTGCCATCATTGCGAACGCCGCGGGTCTTCGGCTGGTGGGGTCTGAGCTTGAGGAATACGCCAAGACCCCCATGACACAGCGCAGCACACTACCGCCCTGTGTCGAACTACGCTCTCTGTATGAGGAGGAGGCGACTCGCACAGATCCCTATCGGCATATTGTTCTACTCTTGCTGCTTCTTGGGAACACGGGAGAAAAAAGTGATGTGGTGCTTTCTACTATGGCATCGCTGTCGTCAAAGGTGGCACGTTCCCTCGAGGACACGCTGTGGATGCGGATCTTCTGTGTGCGATCTGTGGAGGTTCGGGGTGAAGATAGAGTGCAGGCCCTATCAGAGATGCAACGCCTTCTTCTTGACGATATGCAGGAGCTCGTTGCGCTCGTTCGTGGGAATTCGGTTCGATTGGCATCGCTACTGATCCATGCGCTACTACCATCGTCTGGGCTACGCTTACTCATAGAGGACGACAGCACATATGTGGATGGTATTCATCTCGCCGTGTGTTTTTACAACCAGCAACTTCTCTCATGCAGTGAGATGGAGGTGCCACTCGATCTCAGCCGGCTTATTCAACAGTACAGCTCACTTGTGTTGCTCGACATGGACAAACGTAGCCTCCACGCCTCACGTGCGGGGGCGGCAATATTCCGATACTTTCTCTGCACAAATCTTGTGAGCGCCTTTGTAGACTACTGTGGCAACGAGCTTGTGTGCGCGAAGCTGTTTGGCCATCGGGGAGGGTCCACTAAAACTGGCGGTGTGTTGCTACAGCAGGGCAGAACCCCATCGACGGAGCTACTAGAGGCGTTAGAACGCATTGCAGAGGCGGCCGTCGCGCGTGGACAAAAGGAGATTGCTGTTCATATCTTCGCTGTGCTTGAACGTGCTTCTGCGCTCGTGAAGGACGAAACTCGTGCAAGCTACGCTCTGAGCCGTGCTGTGCAAATCATATGTCCTGCACTGTCGCAAGCGTTTCACCAACCCCCCACAAACGAGAACGCCAATCTGTTTCTGCATGCCGTGGACCTTCAGGAGCGAGTAGCCCGCTCCACCTTCGTCATTCCGCACACGCACGCTGAGGCATTCCAGCTACTCTGCAAAATGAGCGACGTCTTTCTTGCCATCATGCGTGGTGAAGCAGAGACAGCACTCTGCGCCTTTTGGAGCCTCCCGTTTATTCCTGCCAGTGCTGAAAATGTGGAGCACTGTGCGGAGTTGTTCGATGCGACATCCGAGTGTATCGCAACAGCCACACCGCCCATTGTTTTGCTTGTAACAAAAAACATTGTGAAGCTCGCCGAAGCACACAAGGCGAAAGGGGAAACGGCTGCCGCTGCCAAATTACGGCAACAAGCGCAGCTACTGACCGCATGGGTGCGTCGCTGGAAGCGGCATGTGGGCCACCGCCTGGTTGAGGAACTCTCCAACATGGAGCAGCTTTTTGTTCTCTAAACGCGGACACTCTTAAGAGAATATATAAATATAAATACAGTATATGTGTTTGTGTTTAAAGGTGGTGGTTCTGTTAAGTGGGATAGGAAAGGAGACCTTCGTTTTTTTTTTGGCAAACTGTTCTTTTTTTCTCTCTTTCCCTCTTCCCGTGTGTGTGTGTGTGTGTGTGTCACCTTCGCATGAATAGGGAGGCCGACCAAAGCGGGAGGATGCCTTCAGAGCCAATGGAGCAACGCCTTGCCCTCATTGCTCGTGACTTTGCGGAGCTCTATCGCGAGCTGACGAAACTCCACCTGCTGGCACCTCACAGTCTCAGTGTAGATGCGTTTCAGGCTGTGTTTGACCGCATGAACATGGAGTACCTGCACTACGCGGGATCAAGCGCCACAGAACCGTTTCACCTGGGAGTTGTTCGTAGCGTGCTACAACTTGCCACTGGGTACTTGTCACTGCCCGTGGATGTAAGCCCCAACGGACGAGCGTTTGGTATGTATCTTCTCTTCTTCCTGTACTGGACACAGCCGACTATCGATACGTCGCCAGTGAAGATACGAGTGTCGCTTGCAACATTGCAGAGCTACGTGGAGGATGTGGAAACTTCTGTAAATCAGGCAGCTGCTGCCCCACAGCTTGGTCGGCACGTGACGGATGGAGAACGGCGACTATTGCTTGCTCTTCACCGGGCTGGGGCATGGCACGTTGTGCCCTTTTCTAATATTTCGTTGCATCTACGTGCCCTGCTAAATGCGCATGAGGTCAAAGGTGTTCCGCTGGTAACGAGCAGCGGTACTAGTCAGCAGCAGCAGACGTGTTTGGTGAAGACACTTGGCGGTGATGCTGAGCTCTCCAAGCAGCTCGAGAAATACGAAGCAATGAGGCAGAAACTGGGTATTGATGGGCTGCTGTGCAGCCGCTAGACAAAAGGGAACAATGTATTGGGTTTTCTACTGCCATATACATGACATACGTGTGCGCTTCTCTGTTTATTTTTTTTTTCTTTCTTCTTCTGATAAACAAATTCTAATTGCTTGTATGTTCTTTTTTTTTGCAGAAAATAGTAGTTTTCTTTCTTATTTGTAGCGTAGACTGGAGCTAAAGAAAGGGGGAGGAGCCGAGTGTGTGTCTGTCGTGCCGTGATGCACCCTCTCTCCCGGTCCATGCGTATGTCATGTGCATTGGGGAACACATCGAACTATCTACGCACGTCGCACCGCTACTTCAGGCCAGTCATCATCACCACACCACCACTCAGAAGGCAAGTGAAGCTCTGCGACGTGATGGGTGAAGGGACTCCCTCTTCGTCTTCTACCAATGGTCCGACAGACTCGCAAAGAGCGCCACGTGTAACGCTGCAGCAGGTCGTGAGAGATGCCACAGTGGGAGCGGTGGATGAGCATCGTCAGAGTTCTGATGGCGGCGGCAGCAGCAGCACGAGCGGTACAACAGATGCATCAGACAGCGCGTTCTACACGGTGCAGATTGCCGACCGGTATGGCATGCCAGCGGAGATCCCGTCTGGGGCTCCACAGTCTTTTCAAGAGCTCAGCGCGCTTTGCCCCAGCGAGGTCCTCCGCCAACAGCTGCAGCAGCTTCTGGTCGCATGTGGTTGGAAGGACCTGACGGCGGTGCAGCGTACCGCTATTCCATTGGTGCTGGATCATCGTGACATCCTCTGTATCGCACCGACAGCGACTGGAAAGACGTTTTGCTACGTGTTTCCATCAATGCTGCGTTTGCTGCTGCATGCAAATGGGCGTGAACTTAGTTGCAGAGGCGATGGTGGCACTGAAGATGATGACATGAACCGGACAAATGTTGAGGCTCTGTTGAAAGACAAGATCGCGCGAGGTGAGGTCTGCCGATACTGCGAACTTAGCATCCCTGACGTCAAGGTGTGCCCAATGACGGGCACGTTGCATCCACCGTACTCACCAGAGCAAATGCAGCAACCGATGAGAAAAGCGATGTGGCTCAGCGAGTTGACGTCTGTGGCGGAGCCTCTACTTCTAATTCTCGTTCCCACCTCGCAGCTGGTAATGCAAGTGTATAAGCTCTGCAGCCAACTGCACGCTGACTTTCGGGTCAAGTTTCTCGTGCGTGCCTCTAGCGCCGAGGAGCAAAAGCGTCATCTGAAGGCGTTGGAGGGCTGCGATGTGCTCATTACCACACCTGAGACGATGCTACCAGCTCTCTACAAGCATAAGCTTTCGTTGAAGCGTGTGAAGATGCTCGTGCTGGACGAGGTGGACGATTTGGTCTCTGTGAACCACTTTGAAAAGGTGAAGATCGTACTCGGTGCGCTCCCGAAAGGCCAGCAGCGGCCTCAACGATTGCTGTTCGGCGCCTCGCTTCCCCCCGTGGCGTACCAAATGATCAAAGAGCAGATGTTGCTGCCGTCGCACCGTTTCGTCCTTGCAGACATCGCGACTGACAATCTTGGGCACCCGCTCGTGCATGGCCGCCGAACCGTCACTGCAGCCATCACACATGTTGTATTCATGGTCTCACAGGTGGAAAAAATCAGCAAACTTGCATGGCTGTACAGTAGCGGTAAGCTTACTCCCGATCAGCGCACGCTTATCTTTTGTAACTCACGCCATAATGTCGCGTACGTCTGCGAGAGGTTGAAGAGTCTCCTGCCAAACCAGCATGTAACGATGATGACATCGCGCTCCTCCGCCACGGCCAAGTCAGGGACGGTAAAACTCTTTCACAGTGGCGCCTCTACGTGTCTTGTTTGCACAGACATACTCAGTCGTGGAATCGACTTTCGCAACGTGGTGTATGTGGTCCACTATGACATGCCAACGGAGTTCGACACCTGGGTGCATCGCTCTGGCCGTTGTGGTCGCCACGGACTCCCTGGCTACTCCTACACGTTCTTTCAACCCGAGAATATAAAGATGGCAAAACCGCTAGTGGCGCACTTACGCCAGACACAGCAGATGATACCGCCTAAGCTCCAAGAATACGCAAAACATTCCCTTATTAGCACCTTTAAGACATCCCTATTTTACCATCCAACACGTCCATACCGCTCAAGTGATCCACAGCGACAACATCATGTCATGGGCCGCGGAACGCCACGCTTCCCGGACTACAAGCAGGACAGATTGAACAAAAATTTTAGGGCCCTTTGACCATGGGCAAACGACAGAAGTAATAATAACAAAATAAAAAGTAGTGATCACCAAATATATTTTCAAAAGTATTACTAACATTCCTTATCGTGTGCATATGTATGTCTTCTACAAAACGTCTTTGCAACCTATGATAAAACCTTCACCTACTTCCTCATATACGTTTCAACCATCGAACAAATGATCTACTGGGATACGAGCCGCCCTCGACTGCACCTCCATCCATTCCATGTTTTTGACTGTGCGGATCGCGTGGCCGTCTTCTGCGTGTCGCACATCAGCCGTCGCTGGATGAGTCATGCTGTCGTGCGCAACTGAATGGCGGCATTTCCCGCACGGGGTCCGCCGGCCTTCGTTGCGAGGGTCTGCGGTGACGTCAAGCAGCAGCGGCCTGCAGCTGAAGCCTGCGGTGGCTGCTGGGGTTTGCCCGAGACGAAAAACGGCCTGTGGTGTCGCGGCTGGAACCGCGGCATGGCGGTGATTCGCTTGCAGGAGCTCGTGGCACCAGTGTGTGGCTTGTGACGCGCAGCGTGTCGCCGCGTTGTGTGATCGAATGCGCATCGGCACTTGCATGGTTTTGTGCGGGTCGTCGACGGCAGTGGGAGGAGCTCCGCTGCTGCTGCTGCCATTCTCATTCCCGCACCGCCTTTCCCTTCCCTTCACCGCCAACGCCACTAGGACACCACACGCTGCAACGCACAGATGGTAATTACGGCGCCCGTGGAGGTGCCGCGCCACGTTTTGTGCGTGACGGCGCTCGCGCTGTGCTGCGCGGTGACTGCTGCCGCACCTCCACAGCCGCCGGCGGCGTGCCTCCGGTGCCACGGCGATCCCGCTTGAAGGCGCTTTAGAGCATACGCCATAAGCAGACGCGGACCTTGCAAGAGCGGTTGTCGATGTTGCTTCTGTCACTGCACAAGGCAGCCTTCTGTTGTCCGCTGAGCGTAATGGCGATCTGAAATCCCCCTCCAGGGGGAAAAGGACTCTCCGGCCAGTGAGGGAACCCCCGATACTACAAGTGTTGCAAGCGCTGGTGCAGTAAAGGCTGAGGGGGCATCAGTTCCGGCTGCAGGACCATCAGAGGGAACGGAAGCAAGCGCCGCACTGCAATCTCCCGCGCAAGACACTGCACATACACTTGGAGATAGTGCGGCTGCAGCAGAAGAGCCCCGAGGCGCCAATGCCGAGCATCTAACGACTGAGCCGAATGGTGGACAAAGGCAGACATCGGAAGACAGTTCAATTACGGTGCCAACGGCCACAGGCAGTGCTGTGCATCCACCAACTTCGGGGTTAGCAGAAGCAACCACAATGCCCAGCACTACACACCCAGTGGTACAGGCCGAAGGCAGTTCAGGTACGGCAAAAGAGGAAACAAAGAGCACTGCCAATCCTCCATCATCGGTGACAGCAGTAGAGCACACGCCTGTTCCCAACAATCCACACTCAGCAGCACACGCAGAAGGCGACGCATCAGCACCAGCACCTCAACCGAATACCGCTGAGCCTATCACCACCGCGACGCAGGAGATGCCGCCCACGTCCACCGTCCCCGCCAACGCCAGCGGTCTCCCCCGCCACGCGGACGGCAGCGTCGCACACGGTGCTGCGTGGGTGCGGGGCTCGCTGCTGCTGGCTGCCGCACTTGCCTGCGCCGTGTGCTGAGCGCCTCCTCCTCCTTCCACCCTCTTCTCTTTTTGATTGCGCCGAGTGATGGCTGCTGCTGGGGCTGCTGCTCCCTGCACACTTGGGTTTGTTTGTTTTATTTTGCCGCCCGTCCCTTCCTCCGCGGGTTGGGCGGCCTTTTCTCTCGTTTCTTGTGCGCTCCTGCGGCGGCAGCTGCACGCGCGTGGCGATCGCCTCTGGGCTCCGCGTGCCGCCATGCCGTCCTTGTTTGTTTGACGGGTTTTGTTTCACTTTCCTCCTGTGACGGCTGGTGTGCCTGCCGCTGCACTCTCCCTCTGTTGTGTGCATGTGTCTTCTCCCCACCCCGCTCTGCGCAGACAAGCAACTGCAGGCAACAAAGTGATGGCGGTGCGCCTCGTGTGTGTTCTCGCCGCTGTGCTCTGCTGCGCGCTGGCTGCCGCTGCCTCATCCGCCCCCGTCGGTGGCCGCGCACAGGTGTTGGCAGCGCAGGGCGGCACCAGCGCGGGAGAAGGTGCGTCACAGCCGAATGTCACGTGGGGATCACTGAAGAAGATGCTAACGGAAACTGAAGGTAATGTGAACGCTGCCAGATCTTTGCTTACAAGTGCTGAAAAGGACTACAGGGAAGCAGTGCAACAAAGAGATGAGGTTGGAGATGATAAGAAAGAATCGGTGGACGATGCTTGCAGTAGTGCCAGTGATGCGATTGAAAAAGCGCGGCCTCAAGTACAAAGTGTGCAGCAGAATTTTAATGGTGACAAGAAACGTTTTGACGACTGCGAAGAAAACCAGTGTTATAAAAATTTCAACGCTACAACACGCGAGATGTGGAGATACCGACTCCAGACTTCTTTGACCTCTTCCGCTTCGGCAAAGCGCCTTGCTGAGGCTGCGAGCACTGCCGCCGCTGCCGCAAAGAAAGCAGTTGAGGATGCGCTGAAGAGCAACGGTGCGGATGATGTGGTGAGTGGTGGCCCCACAGCGGGACACGGTGCTGCTCTGCCAGAAACACCGCCGCCGTCCGCGTCTGGTGGCACTGTGCCGAGTACTCAACCACCGGAAGTAGATGGCGGTGGAAAGGCACCGGAAGGGGCTGCAGAAGTGACGGTGGGTCAAACAAGTGGAGCGCATGATGCGCAGGGGACGGCGGCATCGACACCCGTCAGCAGCTCCGGGAAGGCGACCTCGGGCACGAGTGAACCTGCGGGCGGCAGCACGCCCATCCCCGATGTGGACGCAGCTGCGCATGGCACCGTGCGGAGTGGCGCCGCTGTGGGCGTGCAGAGCACTGCAGCTGGTGCGCATGTGGGGGACTCTTCAGCGCATGACGGTGCAGACGTGCCGCACACGCGCGTGGCAGGCTCCGACAGACGTGCGGATGACGCGGGGATGCCGAGTGCACACAGCGGTGTCCCCGCCACTCGCAACATGACTGCAGCTGGCATGCCGCCGCCCGCGTCCGTCGCGAATCCGAGCACGGGCCACGATGCGGGCGGTGGGAACTCCGCGTCGAGCGGTGCGCGTGGCGGGGGCCGCAACGACGACTTCCCCGCGGCCAGGACGACTGCGGCCCCCATGCGGCCCCCGCCCATGAGCCTCAGTGCCCTGTTCCACGACGTGGACGGCGGCGTCGTGCCTGGTGGTGCGCGTGAGCTTCTGCTGGTGGCTGCCGCGCTGGCGCTCGCTGTCGTGTAGTGTGATGGCTGTGTGGGCGCCTTCTCTTCTTTTCTTTCTGCGCTTGGACGTTGTGGTGAGAAAGGAGCTTGCGTGTTTTTGGCGTCCCACTGCATTGGCTCTTCCCCGCTACAATTCCGTACGCATTTCTTTCCTCCTTGTGTGTGCTGCCTGGCATCCGTTGCGGCTTGTTGATGGGGGCAGCAGTAATTCTTGGGGGTATTTGCTGCTCTAACATTTTGCTTCGCCGGCCCGCCGCAACCACCAACGCTCCCCGTGCGTCCGCGACTCGAATGGGCGATGGATTCGTGCGGCCTCTTTCATTTCGCGAGTGACAAGGCGAGGGGTTGTGATTGGGAGCACCCACCAGTGCGCATCATGACATGTGCGTGGCGGGACGCGGCGATATTAGCCCCGTGCGTGCCCACGTGCGCAGCGGAAGAACGACACTCCCCTTCTTTCGCCCTTCTTTTTCTTCCCCTCTTATGCCAATGCGCAAAGGGGACTGCAGGACTCGTGGGACGTGTTGTTTTCCTTTTTTTTTCGTCTTTTAACTTTGTAGTAAGCGTCCTATTTAGCGTTGTTTTCCGGACACTCGTGTTTGCTTGTCCTACCACCACTACTTCTACCAGCAGCACGTATGACAGGAGGTGCAACTTTCCGGCACTATCGGGCTTTGTTGCGTGCTCATTGGTGTCTAGTGCGTTGCCCCAAGATGCTGCGGTAGTAGCGACCGCAGGACTTTCCTTCTCTGTTTTTTTTGGTCTTGTTCCTTTCTCCTTCCTTCCGTGCTGTGCACCCGAAACGTCTGCTACGCGGTGTACTCATAGGCGATGGCCTCCTAATTGCGAGTTGCACCACCAAAGCGGCGTGAGAACCTCTCCTAAGCCCCTCTTCCCATTCTTCCGTGACCCGAATCCACTCTTGCTCCCAGCCGATAAACGCGACAAGCGGATTGTCTTGGCGCCTGTCGCTTAAGCAGCGGTCTGTTTGTTTGCACGTGTGCGTGTGTTGTAGGCGCAACGTTGATAGTGCGAGTGCAGTAACCGCAGCGTGGGGATGTCATGTACTTTCTTCACTGATGCTGCTTCCTCCTCCATTTTCATCGTATTGCTGTTGTTGTTGTTCCCTTGGCTCTTCCTGTTTATCTTTGGGTCCGCGTTACACGCGCGCACGCGAACAATCGCTTTTGCAAGACTTCATTTTTTTTATTTTTTTTTTTCTTCCCCCTCCTCCAAGATATCCTTTTCGGGTAAATGTCTACCGCGGAAGAGGAACTTCTGCAGCAGAAGTTGCAAGCCCTTCGAGCGCATCATGCGGAGGTGGAACGACAGGAGATTTCCGCCATTGAGATGATCAACGAAGAGCTGACACACATGCAGGAGATGGCTGAAACACTGGAGAAGGAAGCGTGTGAGTTGGAACACCGTTTCGGCTCTGGAAGCGACAGCACTGGCCAGGAGGCTGCCAGTGGCGTGCTGACGCTTCTCGGCAACATTGTGTTAGGGCTGGTGGACGCTGACGATGCAAAATGCAAGCGACGCTGAGTGAGTCTGTGAGACTCTGAAAGGAGCGATGGAAGCGCCCGTTTTTTTCTTCTGTTGAACATCTTGAGACTGACGCACGGGTGCGTGCGAACGTAGTCGTATTTGGCGCACGTCTGGGTGACGCAGTGCTTTTCGACGTTACTGCTCTCTACGCTGGATGTGGAAGGGCTTACCTCCCCCTTCTCTCGCTTGTACGTGAGGCAGCACGTTGCATGCCCTTGCTTGCTCACTCCGTCAGTTGAAAGGAAATTAAAGAAAAGAAGATAAAAGACAAGTAAAAATCAGATGTACATGAACAAGGTTGTTGTTGTTGTTTGGGTGCTGGCAACAGTATTTATCGGCATGGCAGCTGCCGTGCATCCTTCTGTCATCCCCCCCCGTGCGCAGGGAGGAGAGATGTACCGCGAAGCGCTGCAGCGTGCCGCCATGCACTGGAAGCAACAAAGACGAAATGGGGAGTTTGATGGCGCATATGAGAGCGCCGCACATTACTACGAACAACAGGTGGACCACAGTAATCCCGCCATTGGTATCTTCAAACAGCGCTGGTGGGTGGACCGTTCCTTCTGGGATGGCGACACGGGTCCGGCCGTTCTTTACATCAATGGTGAGGGGCCCGCGACGCCCTCAGTGGGTGGCTTTTTGGGGGATTACGTCTCTTCCATCAAGGGCGTCATCTTCTCCCTCGAGCACCGCTTCTACGGGGAAAGCATGCCTGCCCCGCTCACTAACCGGTCCATGCTGCAGTACCTGACGGTGGAGAACGCCCTTGCAGACTTGCAATCATTTAAGCAGTACGCAGAGCAGGAGGTCCTGAAAAAAAAAGTGAAATGGCTGCTCGTGGGTGGGAGTTATGCGGGGGCGCTGAGTGCGTGGGCACGGACATCATATCCAGATGATTTTCACGCCGCGTGGAGTAGCAGCGGAGTGGTGAACGCGATATTTGACTACTACGCCTTTGACGGCCATCTGCTGACCGTACTTCCCCCCATCTGTGCCGCCGCTATACGTACCGTTTTCGTCGCCTTTTCGGAGGCGTACGACGATCCCAAACAACGTGGTCCGATGATGGAGGCTTTTGGAACACCGGACTACTTCACGAAAGAGGACATGGCCTGGATGCTCGCAGACGGCTCCGCAATGGCCGTTCAATACGGTCAAAAGGATAATCTTTGCTCAAAAATGCAGCCGGTCAACATGAGCGCCCCATTTAAACAGTACGGTGACTTTCTCCGTAAACTCTATGGGCAGGGTTTCACCAGTGACTGCTACTACAGCACCAAGTGTCTATCAAACACCTCATACAGCAGCCAATGGGGGGCTAACTATGCCTGGGCGTATCAATGCTGCTCCCAGCTCGCTTTTTGGCAGACAAGTTACCCGGGGAGTCTGCGATTGAGCGAAATCACGACGTCGTACTTTATCAACCAGTGCCGTGAAGCGTTTGGTGAGCATATTTTTCCCGACACCTTCGCCTTCAACAAGCTGCACGGTGGGTCACATCCGGCTGCTACGCGAGTGGTGGCGACGCAGGGATCTGACGACCCGTGGATGCCGGCCGGTGTGACAGAAACTCTGGACCGCGAATACCCCGAAGTAACGGCGCAGTGCGATGGCTGTGGGCACTGCGGCGACTTGGGGACTCCGTCTGATGACGACCCATCGTCGCTTAAATCGCAGCGAGAGATTTTGGTTTCCTACTTGAACAGGTGGTTGGGTGTCTAACCCTGCAATCGCCATGTACATGCATGCACACACACTCATGTGTTCCCCTTCTTCTTGTTCCCTCTCCCGCCTTCCTTTTTTTCTTTTTTCTTTTTCTCTGCGTGTGTCTTTTTTGCGGCTGCCAAATGCTGGTGTATTTGTCACATATTTCACTCCCTCTGTCGGACGGGCACTCTCATCCCACCGCCGCCCCCTGTTTTCGCTGCCTTTCCCGTTTGCCGCCACCCCACTCCACGGCCCAAGCATTCACACTTGCACATTCTCAGAGGGTTGCACAGAAGATACAGGTAGAAAAAACAGAGAAAACACAGAGGAGGAGGGGGTGAGGGAATAGAAAAAAAAAACAACGATATACAGAAAATAACTGAAAAGAAAAAAAAAATAGACGAGACGCGGTTCTTGACGTACGCGCGATGGGAAACGTTCAAACCCAGAATAACACGGCACTGGAAATACACCTGAACAAATGGGAGACGGCACTCTCAGAGCTTGAACAGTTGGCGCACGCCAACCGCCGCGTTATTGAACATGACCGAATGTGTTCTGGTGGTGCGGGTGCCCTGGATCACCGCCAGAGCGCTGATGAGGACATGTTAGATCCATCGTTACGCGGCACACGTCGCTCCTCTCAGGTCTCATTCGGCACTGGGGTTATCGGATCACCACAACAACAGCCGTCACAGTTCCAAACTCAATCATCTCTCGAGAATAACACACGCAAGGTGAGCATGGGTGTGTCGTACGCGGCGGAAAACAACACTAGCGCCGTGGACGCCATCAAAGAGCTCCCCAGCTCTGGGCACCAACTGAGACACAACCGCCAACAAGTGTTGGAGATCCGAAAGGCACGGATGAATTTCTTCAAGAGCTATGAGACAGAGCAATCGGACGATGTCTCTAACCTGATGGAGTGCAGCCATTTCGGTGCTGCAGCCGTGGCGCTCTCCTTCCTCCTTGGTGGTGAAAAGGGGTGCAAGGACCGAAAGAAACGTGTCACGGTTGAAGACATTTTCTTCGCTGCACATGTTCCCCTTCACCATCTTCACTGTGGTGTGCAGTCGTTGCCGGTAATGACGGAAATTATCCGAGAGTTCATTGATGTTGACAACCGGTTTAATGAGTATGGGCTCTCTGTGATGCACTTCGATATCTCGCCTACTATTGGTCAAGTGCAGCTGGGTGGAAACGATGTAGGCGACAGACAGACAAGGATGCAGCTGCCAGAATTCAGCAAGGCCATCATACACGACTGTGAGGAGGGGGTGAATGAAATACGCATTGTCAACTACGACCCGTACATACTGGAGCAAGAGACTCTTTTTGACGCCTTCGATGATGACGATGATGACGGTTCTGTACTGGCGGCCTCGGTACTCGCTGTACCACGACGTCGCGCGCGCCGCTACTCGAAGAACAACAGCGGTGCGTACGCGATCATTGTAGATGTGCGCAACGTGGTGCAGCTTATGGTGACACTTGCTGAGGGTGTTGTTGGCGATGGATTGCATGTAAAACTAATGGAGGTACCTGCTGCCGCTCTCTTCAAAGCCATGACGGTGGCAAGGGAGGGTGAGCGTTCTTGTGGCTTTATTCATATTTTCCGAAAGGATAGCGTGCCCGTAATGACCAATGACGAGGTCCCTCTCATGTTTACACCGGAACTAAGCAGCGGAAAGGTACTCGGTTCCACTCTGCAGGGTACACACGCCTCAGTCATTTCGGCACACATCAGTCCTCATATTGTTGCTGTGGCATGGGCGATGCATCTACTCGGCGGTGTGCGACCTGATTCTCACGGCTACGGCAACGGGCTCCCCGTCTCGGATATCATCCGCAAGATAAGGTTTCCCGCGGAGGTGTTTATTGACGGCGTCCTGCCGTTGGAGGAGGTGTTCAGGTACGCGAGGAGGTACGTGTGTCTCACGAACCGTAACTACAACGTGGCTGTTTATCCGGTGCTGACACGGATTTCGCGTGAGGACGCGGTACCGACTATCTCCGTCTTTGACCTTGAGTCCATCATCATTGACGTGAAGAATGCGAACGAGGACCCTGAGGTGCCGGAGCACATCATGATCATTATGTATAATGCTAGTGTGGCCCACAACGTCCTGTACATCTCTAACCACCCACAGTGGTGCGTCCTTGCTGGATACGACCAAGAGTCGCAGATGGTACTCCTCATCGATGCGCATCCAAAGACATTCCTTCAAAAATGGACCTGCCCCCTCGACAGACTGCACAAGGCAATGACATCCAACGGCTATATCATTTTTTCAAAGTCACGCGAAGCGGCGTCGCGCAATAAATCAAGCGATAGCAGCACATGCGGTGGATCGCAAGTTTTCGGCTTCGTCTCGGAGCCCGTTCTTGTTGGGGCCCCGCGCCGCATTGCGTCAACTGTACAGAGCCGCCTTGAGTTGCTGGAGAAACAGGAGGCGCTTGGGATGTCACCTGTTGAAGTTATCAACACATTCCGATTTCCTTCACTACCACTGAGCCCAACAATGATAGCATTTGCGTTGAATAAGTTGGGCATCTACACAACGTTTGAGGATGTTCTCATGGCATTGCCATTTGAGGTATCTTCGCTCATTTTACGCTACTTTACGCTTGAATCGATGGCGGTGTGCTTCACAACGTACCTCAACACCCTCGGACTCTCCATGGAAATAAAAACATACCACACGGACAAGAGAAACAACAATTTGCCACGCCTGACATGGGAGGAATTCAAGCAACTTGTCGTGGAAAGTGCGACAGATGAGAGCAGGGCACTCATCATGCTGTTTAACGCAAACAGAATCGAGGTGTTTGGTGTTTCTCACCCTTTCGGTTCTATTGGCCTTCTTGTGAACTACAATGCTGAAACAGAAGGTGTCATGCTGATGGACACCAACCCGAACAGCTACTTCCGCACGTGGTCGGTACCCTTGCGCACACTCTATCAGGCGCTGCATGACCAGGACACCAAGCATCGTCGCAGTGGCTGCCTTCTCCTGAAACGCCGCAACACAGTATTTCAGTCGCCGTTTCCGCGTCAGTATTCACGTGACGCCCCGCTACACACTCTTCCGGTGCAGAATGTATTTCACGTGAGCCCATCACCGCATTTTCAGGCTCTTTCTTTTGCCTTTGCGATGCTGGGGTACTTTTACTCACCAGAGGAGATATTCTATGAGGCATACCTCAAGACAATGGACGATCAGCGTCGGCGTGGCAGCCAAGCCTTCGCGTGGCGTGACGTGGACGTCTCGCTGTCAGTGATCAACAAACAGATTGACGCTCGATTCCTCGCGCAGGTGTGTCGTATGTTCATTGGGTCTCGCAACCCAACAAAGGGAAAGGGCCTGCTGAAACGAACCACTGGCAAAGACGGTGAGCGCAAACCAGGTTCAATTACGGTGGAGCTCCTTGATGATATAGAGATAGAGGATCTTGACACCATTCTCCGAGACGCAACACAGCGTGAGGGAAACAACTCCGTACTGCTCCTCAATTACGACACCGCCAAGGCACACGATGTAGTCAATTGGGGTCGGAGTGTCGCGTTGGTGAAGTCGTACAACCCCGAAACGCAAATGGTGGAGCTTTGGGAGGGCGAGCACGCCGTCTTTGGCCTGCTTTGGACGGTTGATGTTGCCAAACTTGTAGAGATCGGCGACCTGCTCAACGAGGGGCGAAGCCCATACGGGTTTGTAAAGATTGAAAAGGTGATGAGCTCAACTGATGTGAAGCCTGAAACCCAAGAAAATGTGAAGGAAAATAATGACTTGTTTGAAGGTGCGGACGCGATGATGCCACCCTTGCGACACAGCCGTGAATTGGTTACTACGTTTGTCGCCGATGGTATATGATGTGCGTTGGGGGGGACGGTGTGGAGGAGAGGGAGCAGCGGCAAACCCCACGGGGGTGGGATCACACACACACAAAAAAAAAAGCGAATATCGCCTTTTATGTAGTCAATGAAGCCGTTTTGTGGCGCAATCGAGGGGAGCTCGGCAAACAACAACAACAACAACAAACACAAAAAAAAAGGCCTGCAGTTGTTGCGGGGAGGGGAGGAGTTGTGTCAGTGAGGCGCCCTAACCATAACCCCCCCCCCCTTCTGTCGAGCCTTACATGTTTTTGTGACGATGTGGTGGGCTTTCGACTAAGTGTGAATGTTTGAAGGGGAATGAGCACTTGCGTATGTACATCTTCACTCCTTTTGTTTCTTTTTTCTTTTCACACGAAGGGGGCGAAATGGAGGTGAAGTACAGAAGAAGATGTCCGCAGAGCGATTGTAGCGGCCACAAACACTGTCACGTACACGGAAACACACCCTTCAGGTGTGTTTTTCTTCCTTTCTCTTTCTTTCTTCTTGTCTTTTCGTTTACATTGTTATTTATGTATTTGTTTATTTTTACGGTTGTTTTTTCTTTGGCTGCTCTTCCTATCACCTCCGCTGTGGTATCTGTCTTTCAGCTTGTGTATTTTTGATCTCCCGGGTGGAGCAGCGGTAGATGAATGGGCGTCATGGACCACCGAAGCAGCAGCAGCCAGAGTAGTGGGGGTGTTGACTGGGATTATCTTCGGAAAAGGGGAATCTGCCTTTTGCTATTCCCATTTCCTTTCGTGATTCTATCTTTGTCTAGCAGCCTATGCACCACACCACATAATACGACGACGAAAAAAGAAAAGAAAAAAAAAATAATAATAATGGAAATGCCGCTACTTCTGTTGTCCCCCCCCCCTGAAAATAACACTCACGTCACTTTTACAGCTGTTCGCCACGTCTTTTCTGCTTCGGTACTCACCGTGCCAGGGAAATGTAGTGAAGGATCAAAAGATTTAGGTCAAGCAATATATATATATATATATATGTATGTATGTATATTTTTATATATATTTATATTTATATATATAAAGTAAAAAAAACCATTTTCTGCTTCTCGTACCGTACTTTTCAGTTGCAGCTTTTGCCCTTCCCTCTTGAATATGTTTGTTCGCTTTGTCGAGTCTTTTCGCCCCCAACTACCCATCACCATCTCCGGTGTGTGTGTGTTGGGGGGGGGCACTTGCACGTTTCACTTCCCCCTGCTCTTTTTTTTTTTTTGTTTGCTTTCTTTTGCTACGCGGTAGGGCGGTCAGGGGCTGCACACGGAACGGGGGAAGGCGTCAAGAAGGGAAGTGGGGGGAGGAGGTGAGGGGAAGAAGACGAGGGATGGAGGAGGATTTTTCTATCCTGCAGAAACTGCAGTTAATATACAGCAAGAATGAATTGTACCGCATGCTGGAACACGTGCTTGGGCGGCCTGAGAGCGAGGAGCAGGCGGAGGGGTTTTACGATGACGTAGAGGAGCTGGTGGCGTTGTTTCTACGTGCCAGCAGCAAGCGTGGCGGGATACCCAATAGAGACGTGGAATCGAAAGTAGAGGACAACGACAGGAAGGAGGAGGAGGAGTCTCTGCTTGCCACACTTGATGAGGCCATCAACGGTGGGGAAAACAACGAACCGGCCATTCCGGTGCCGCAACTGCGTAGTATTCTACGCCTCATGCGGGCACAATTGCTGGATGTTGATTGGCGCAAATCTCTCGCTGCTGGTGCGCTTGCGATTGTCGATAGAGAGCGTCGTGAGGCCGAGGAAACGTTGCAAAAGAAGATTCTACATGATGAAGAGGTGGCGGCTCAGCAGTGGGACGCGGATGGGCGGCGACGAGTGACTGATAGCCTTGCCACTGACGCCGCAGAGCGCCGTGCTGCGATGAAAGTACGGGCGGAGGAGAAGATGCAGCTGGCACAGCTGGTGCGCACTGGTTTGCTCGATGAGTCCGAGCTGCTGCAGATTCGCACCGACGAGGAAGAGGTGGAGCAGGTGGAGCTAAATGAGGAGGAGCCGAGATTTCTACGGGGCATGGTTCGGCATCGACTCATCAACTATCGCGCGCTTCTTCCAGCGGAGCAACTGATGCGGGTAAATACGGTGATTCAGCGAGAGGCCATCATTGCACGCCGCGCTGCACAACAGGACAATGCACAAGAGATTGAGACGAATAGCATGCGCCGAGCTGCACTATTGCAACAGCAGCGCAACAAAGACAGGCAGATATTGCAAGCAAGGGAGCGGCGCCTGCAGCGGTTGGCTGAGCAGACACGCAGTGGCGATAGTGCAGGCGACAGACGTACGAAAAGGGGTACTGAGGAAAGGGGGCGGAATGAGGATGAAGATGATGATGAGGGTGGGGATAAAAACAACGAGAATACTGATCACTACAACAAGGACGGCAATCTTCTTTGCTGCGAGCTGCTGGAGCGGCCTGAGGACCACGTTGGTGGCTTCCGCTCTGCACGGGACTTACCGTCGCGATTACCGCCGTGGATGAAGCATAACTTTGGTGATAAACCACGCTTTGGACCGACGCAGACGTCGCAAAGCATTTCAGAGCAGCGGCGGGGGTTACCCATTTACGCCTATCGCGACCGTTTTCTTCAGCATGTGGATGCACACAAAGTGACGGTGCTGGTTGGCGAGACTGGGAGCGGAAAGACGACGCAAATACCACAATACCTTGTTGAACATGGCTACGGCAGACGTGGTATTGTCTGCTGCACTCAGCCGCGGCGTGTGGCCGCCGAGACGCTTGCGATCCGTGTCTCGGAGGAGTATGGCTGCCGTCTGGGCGAGGAGGTTGGCTACACTGTGCGCTTTCGCGATGTTACCTCGTCACTAACGAAGATTAAGTATATGACGGATGGTATGCTGTTGCGTGAGGCCCTCCTTGACGACACGTTTCAGCGGTACAGCGTCATCATACTTGACGAGGCACATGAGCGGTCGGTGAACACTGATCTGTTGTTTGCCATTGTGCGCAATGCGACGCACAAGCGCCCAACGCTGAAGGTGATCGTCACGTCCGCTACTCTTGAGAAGGAAAAATTTTGCACCTACTTTAACGTCAGTGATGTATTTTTCATTGAGGGGCGAACTTTTCCTGTTAAGGTGCACTTCCTTGCGGAACCAACCGAGGACTACCTTGACTGCGCTCTGAAGACGGTGATGAAGCTGCATCTCGAGGAGCCTCCAGGTGATGTGTTGGTGTTTCTTACGGGGCAGGAGGAGATCGAGTTTGGCGGGGAGCGCCTGTTCCGGTGGATGGAGAAGCTGCGATCTCTTTGCGGTTCCCCAGTGCCGGATATGCTCGTGCTGCCGCTTACCGCGACGCTGCCGCAGGAAGTTCAGTCACGCGTGTTTGAGCCAACGCCACCGCTCTGCAGAAAAGTGGTGCTCGCAACAAACGTCGCTGAGACGTCTATCACGATCAGCAATCTCTGCTTTGTCGTTGATAGTGGTTTCTGCAAGCAGAATGTGTTTGACGCAAGGACGGGTATGGAGCAGCTCAAGATTGTCCCAATCTCGCAGGCGCAGGCGCAGCAGCGGGCGGGGCGTGCTGGGCGCGTTGGCCCCGGCAAGTGCTTTCGCATGTTCACAGAGTTACAGTTCCACGAGGACATGGAGCCCGCAACGATTCCAGACATTCAGCGCTCGAATTTATTCCACGTGGTGCTGCAGTTAAAGGCAATGGGCATTAATGATCTCTTTGCGCTGGACCTCATGGACCCGCCCCCGCAGGAGACCCTCGTGCTGGCGCTACAGAAGCTGCGTTACCTCGAGGCGCTCGATGACGATGGGCTTCTGACTCCCCTGGGTGGCCGCATGGCACATCTTCCCATCGATCCCTCACAGAGCAAGACGCTTCTAACGGCTATCGACTTTGGATGCAGTGAACCTGTACTCACAATTGTGTCGATGTTGGCTGTGCAGAAGCGTGGAGTATTCTACCGCCCAAGAGATCAGCACGAGGCTGCCGATGCCGCGAAACGGCAGTTTCACCAGCCGGAAGGCGATCACATTACGCTGCTTGCGGTATACGATGCGTGGGTGGCGAATGGTCTCAGTGAGGAGTGGTGTAAGCACAATTTTTTGAAGCACCGTATGCTGGTGGAAGCCCGAGATACACGTGAGCAGCTAAGCGAGATGTTACGTAAACGCCACACAACAATTTCGCACCACAACGACGATACCTTGACGGAGGTGCGACGGGCAATCACGGCGGGATACTTTTTTAACGCTGCTAGACGTATCACCGATGTGGCTTACGCTACACTAGCGGAGAGACGTGAGGTATATGTTCATCCCTCTTCGTGTTTGAGGGATGCACCAGCAAAGTACCTGCTGTATAACGAACTCCAGTTAACAAGCCGGGAGTACATGCGAGAGCTTTTGGTGATTGAACCGCAGTGGCTCGTGGAGCTTGCACCAGCCTTTTACAGCAGGCCGCGAAAGGGCAAACTGACTAAAGAGCAGCGGGCGGAGCGGCTGAACCCGATCCTGCGTGCCTGGGAGAGCGGAAGTTCCTGGCGGATATCCAAACAGAGACGCCGAAAATAATGATTCAGTGGAGCCATCTCTTCGTTTTTCTTTTTCTCTCTCTCTCTCTTGAAATCCTTCGTTTGGTGCAGTAACAGCAGCTGTAACAGGGACAGTGTACTGTGTCCGTATGTGTGTGTCTGTGTGGACGCGGGGAGGGAGGGTGGATTATTGCTGTTTCTGTAATAGTAGCAGTAACACACCTGTTCTTGGGAAACGTCCCTTTTTGCTGCTTTCCTCTTTCCAGCACCAAAGGGTAGTTGTTGCATCCAATTAGGTGACATAAATATAGAAGAGCACAAGGGGATTCTACTCCGTGCTGTGCAATGTTTTTCGTGGCCCCCTATCCCGTATACCCCCGGGTCCCAGTTGAGCGGCTTTTCAAGGGCCTCTATCAGCTAGCCAATCTTGCGCATGCCATTAGTCTCATTGTCCTCACGACAGAGTTCTGGGTGCGGATGGAGACCAGCTTCGCTCACTATATACCTTTAGGGAACGCCGCTCTGTCCCCTGGACTGTCAGCGGTGATGGGGGAGTGCCAATACAATGGAATAATCCAAATAGGTGGTGTGCAAATCACGGTGGAGGTGACTGGCGCAACGATCTCCACCCCGCTTATGCTGATGGCTCAGCACGTTATAGTCATTCTCGCGGTGCAGTTCCTTGCAATCATCAACAACGCTCTTGCGATGGGGGGTTACTCCTCTGGTTGCCATCATTTACGCATTCTTGGAGTTCATGTGCCGTTGTATCATATCGTGACGACTTTATCCTTTGTGTATTCCATTGTGCTCGTTGTGTTGGTGTGGGTGGTGTACCCCTTACGAGTGTTCTACACCGATGCAATTGCTGCTTGTGCGCGGGACTTGTATGCTCGCGACTCCATTGCTCTGCTGGCGGCGGAGTACGATGGTTACCACATCTTCGGTACTCCCATCGAATGGGCATTTGCCGCTACGGTTGTAAATGCTTTCATCTACGTGGCAGGATTATCGGTGTTAATAAAGAAATCAATCGATCCGGCAACGGTGCTTCTGTCGCAGTCAGAGGTGCCGTGGGAAAAACGCGGTGTGACATGCAAGACGGACAAGGCAGCGCTGCGCATCCACACAACGGCGCGTGAAGCGATTCTAAAGGAGGCCCGTGCTGCAATAGATCGTGGTGAAGAGGTGCGTATTGCGCGTGGCTACGCTCTCATGACGGAGGCCGCCTACCAGGCGCAGGTGGAGGAGATGCGACGGTGTTTCGCGGAACAGGTGAAGGAGCAGCATTTTGAGCATCTGCGTACGTACTTTGAGCGTGAGTCGGACCTTGATGAAGGTGGGTTGCATTGGCGGCAGCAGCAGCAGCAGCAGCACGGGCCACATTACCAGTACCACGACGACTTCCAGGAGACATCAAAGCTCCAGCTGACGCCCACAATGGGACCAATGGACGTTGCAGACCAGTTTATTGACGTGAAGTGGTCTCCGTTGGATGCCGGATTCCCCGCTGCGTTGGGCGGGCGTGAGCAAAATGGATCTTTACAGGATGGGAATCATGGCACGAACGGCCCTTTTCTAGGGGAGGCTGATGGCGGCATTTCACTTCCTTTCCTGCACCATAAAGAAGAAAACCATCGCCAAACGCACAGGAGGCGACGTCACCGCCGTCGCGACAACAGAGAGAATTCTTTGGACTCTGCAGTCGAGCTAGATTTAACTATCTTTGACGACGGTGCGCTGCTGCAACCCGCGGATGAGCTGCAGGAAGAACTGCATGGGACAGAGAGGGTGAAAAAAGAGGATGTCTCCCTACATCAGCAGCGCAATGGTCATGGACACCGTCGCCGCCACAGACAGCCACAGGAAAGGTCGCACACAACCGCAGGACGGAATGTAGACTCGGAGATGGACGAAGAAATGGTGGCCTCACCACTGGAAAAAGCAGACGAGTTGTAGATCAGTTACTCTGTCGCTATTCCGGTCTTTATACATCACATCCCTATTCTGCCGTTGCAGATCTGACGTTCCATGCTCTTTTTATTATTTTTATTATTTTAAATTTGCTTTAGAGGGAATCTTTAAAAATTTCTTTTTGCGGGGCTTGTTTCCTCGTGTTTGTGCGTTGCAGGTGTGGCTGCCTTTACTTTGAGATTATCTGCCTTCTTTCCCTCATCCACCTTCCCGTTCTTGTTTTTCTTTTCTTTTTTTGGTTCGTATGTGGGGGGGTGGGTGGGAGGCTTTCCCGCGAAAGCTAGTGCAATGTGGCCATCATTTAACCGGTGTTTCCCTGACCCGCTCTCCGCTCAGTGGCCCTCGACACAATACCCGGTCCTATGCGAATGCCGACAGCTGTACGTGCTGGTGTCCATCTGCTGCTGCATTCCATCTACACACCTACTCGTGTTGCATGATGGCATAGAGAACAGCATCTTCACCTCGATACCAAACGGGCCTACATGTCTGGAGCTCCGCATCAATGAACATACGACGTGTGAGGCACTGTGTGGTTTTCTCCTGCGTGCTCAATCTGCGTCCAGGGCGTCGGTTTCGAGTAATTTTGTGAAGTTTCACCACCAACAGGTGACAGTCGTGTGTCTGCTTGGACTCGACTCGGCATCGCCGTCTGTGATGTCAGCCTTGATGGACGTATTGGTGTTTGGCCTTGTGCGTCTTGGGAACACCACAAGAAGTGTGCCGTCGCTGCGCATAGTTGCCTTCTGTAACTCGCGGATGTACGCGTCGGTACTTCCTGAACACGTGCGCAGTGCCTTCCTCCTTTCAACCTACATGTCTAGTCTTTCTATGGAGAGTCCTGCAGTGATACAGTCCACTGACAGACTGACTTCCAGCGTGGTGAACAGGCGTAATATGTTGTCGGTGATGCACTCTCACGACAGCAAGGCCCTTATTGACACGGTAACCTTGTCGGGAGAGGTTTCACACTACCTGCGGCACCTGCTCATCGTTGTTCGCGGTTCCATGGTGCAACACAGCGTGCCAGGGAGCTGCATCCCATCGCGTCTGCCGCGGATGTTGAATATTCTGAAGGTGGCGGCGCTGCTGTTTGCACCGTCTGTGCGTCCCGCTTCTGGAATTCAGTCTTTATTCTCGATGGACCTCGCTGCGTCAAGCCAGCAGCAGTGTGCATTTAGCGAGGCACATATCACGAGTTTTTCTCATGTCGTGGTGTCGCCAGCGCACGTGATATGTTTCTTGTGCCCAATGGTTGCGCACCTCTTTACGATACACCGTGCAATGGTGGCCTTGACAAGGGGTAACACAACTAAAGGCGGAAAAGGGGCTGGCATGAGACCACAGCACTTTCCTGAGAAAACCGGAAAGGAAATAATGTCTACGGCAAAGGCCAAAGCAGAAGGACCGTCTGTAACGGAAGAGGAGCAAACAACAGGGGAGAGGGGGTGTGTGGTGGTGTGCAAATCTGTAGAGTACTGGGAAGCCAGGGTGGTGGGGTGGATATCGCAGTCAGGTGCCTCAGGAGATGCGACCCATCCCAATGATGAGACGGTGATTGCGGGGCCTTCAACAGTAAGGGAGCTGACACGCTTCATTCGGGATCAGATGGATGGGTTGCTGTCGTACCTGGAGTGCCGTGAGTTAATGCGCGCAACCGTGTTGCAGCGCAGTGCTCCCTCGAGTGGATGACATGTAAGAGTGCGGCAGTATGGGCACCGCCGACATTGATGCCTTGCTGTTTTTTTTTTACACTTGCCATTATCTACTGCAACCACTGCCGTTGCTGTCGTCATCATCTTGCGGCAGCGAGTTGCTGCATGTTTGCCACTTTCATGTACAAAGAAGCTCTGGGGTTTCTTGGTTGACTAGTTTTTCATCCCCTCTTTGTTTCTCACCCTTATTTCTCGCGACTGCCACCGCTACCACTGTGGAGGGGGAGAGCCAGCAGCCACATAAGCGGTGGAAGGCCCCGGTCTGTGTGTCCATCTAACACTTAGATACACACACACACACAGAAAGAGAGAGAGAGAGAGAGAAAAGAGAAACTACTGTCACCCGTTGGCGTGTGTAGAATGCACTCGCCGTACGAGGCCGTGTATGGATTTGATCGGACACACATACGACGCATGACAGTACAAGAATACATGAACGAGGATGACACAACCATCGACGTTTCTTCTGGCCTGCATTCCAGCAAAAGCGGCCGGATGCGGTCGCGGGATCCTAATGTACAATTTTCGTCGAACTACCCCCTTTACGACGACTCCGGGCACGAACTTTGTCTCTTGTATCAAATTCTGGAGATGGAGGTGCATCAGGAGCTTCAACGCGTCAAGTGTGATGACGAGGTGAATCGACGATCTGCGGTGCACCTCCGCACCGGGGCTGTGCCGTTGGATAGAGCCACCAACAAGATGTCGGCGACTGAGCAGCACCAGCACCAGCAACAACAACAACTCGGAGTGGAGTACAATGGCGTGTACCGACCAACCCCTTACGTTTACGCAGCTTTGATTGGAGCTGATGCTGTAGATGATGACGAAAACATTGACGTGTCTGCGTCTTCAACAAATCAGCTCTCCGGTGTGGCATCTCCTTTGCAGGGAGGCACAGGGGAAGGGACGCGTACCGTGCGTGTGTCGAGCTTCTCCATTTATCGTGACAGCGGGTTAAGCTCATGCGCAGGGTTGCCACATCCTCAACTACAGCCACATCAGCAATCGGAAATCATATCAGACGGCCGTCACTCTGCAACTACGACGCAACCTTGTGCATATGACAAGGTGAGTATGAATGACACATACCGATCCGAGGGTTATGGCGAATCTCGGCCACCCCCAAGACCGCGCAGCAACACGGCGTCTCCTGTGCATTCCAGCAAGGACGGCAATGGGGAGCGGGAGGGGTTTGACGCTGCGTGCACCACGGGGGCGACGCTTGGCACACCAGCCGAGGCAGAACCACTTCGGCTCACGACAGTTCGTCCCTCCGATTTGCGCACTACAAAACAGCTCTTTGTTCCTGGTCGCACCACCACGACACGTCGCACCATTAGGCATGCCGACCCAATTCCGAGCCGGGTATATGGTTTGCAAAGCCGGGCTATTCCAGCTGCTGTGGTTGCACCACACATCGCCACCAACCTGGAGGCTTTTTGCGTTGGAGGGGACTTCTGGAGCTTCGACAGCCCAACACCACAACTGCATCCCGGTGCAGCTCTGACGCTTGGAGGGTGCCGCTACCGTATTCTTTACTACTACGCCTCCTCCGACGTGTATGAGGCGCATGAGGAGGAGGAAGGCACTGTGGCAACACCTCAGTTGAGACCGAGACAGCAAATTCTTGTGTATCGTTGGAGCGTGCGAGCGGTGCAACAGGGTATAAATGAGGCACACCGCGCGGCCCTCGGTCTCTCTCTTACTTCTTCTCTCGTGGGTGTCGCCGGTTGTCGCTACTCTGACGGTGGGGTAACAGTCATCACAATGCCTGAAGGGTACCGCGCGATACCGCTTTCTACGGTGCCCCTCTCAGCTCGCTCCTTCCCCGTCTGTGTGAGGCTTCTCCTGAGGATGCTCTCTGATCTAATGGTGAAGCGTACAGTCCACGGAGGCCTGAAGGCGTTAAATCACATCTTCTTAGCCATACGTCCTAATGATGTCAGTGCAGACATGCCGACCACCATACTGGTTCCAGTTCACTGGGAAAGGCTTGTTGATTTTAGCATGTTTGTAGATCGCAACGCCGGACGTACCATTCCAATTGTTGATGAGTATGGGAGCCAAAAAAGCGAACACGTTTACCACGGCCAGGATGTGTTGATGATGACAAGTATGCTGCTCGAGTGCGAGCATGCAGGGCACTTGAAGCCTGAACAGCTGGTCGAGGTCCAACGCTTGATGATGATGACAACGGAATCCATGCAGATCGCTAACTACTTGATTCAACTGAATAACGCCATGGCAACCATTCCGTCTGACATGACATCTTTGCGGCAGGAGTATGAGGTGGCACTGCAGTGTGCCTTCCATGATGAGAGGAAGTAATTTTCTTCCTTTTCTCTTTCTTTTTCTTTCTTTTTTGCTCTTGTATAGATTCTTCTCCGATGCATAGGTGCTGTTTCTTCCATTTCGATTTGTTATTATCCGCGGTCACTTAGAAGGCACTCTGTGTTTAGAATTGGTTCTCGTTTTTGTTTTGCCACCCCTCTCTTTCTCTCTTTCTCTCCGTGCGTGTGTCTGAGTTTCGGACTCGTGTCACAACGTAGACGCAGTTTCCCAGTGCTCTTCCTTCACCTTTTTCTTTCTATGTGTGCGAGTTAGTGAGTGAGCTGTGAAGCACAAAGCACATGATGAATACATCACTTATTCTGATTAAGCCTAATGCATGCCGGGATGGGTTCCTTAACGCTGCACGAAACTACTTCCACTCCAATGGGATTCGTGTAGAAGATATGCTGCGGCTGACCGGTCCGCAGGTTCGTCGCGGGGCATATGTGGAGCGGCACTACAGCTCACTGGCTGACTTCTCTGGGTGTCCGTCAGAGGACTTGTCTATGTTTGTCTCAGAAGAGACCGCAACGCTCTTCTTTGCAGCGTTCGGTGAATTGTGGGAGACAGTCGTGGGGGAGAGGCGGGTGCTGACACCCAACGACGCCATGACCGTTCTTGGCCTTACGCTGCAGGAGTTGGATGAACAGTGGTGGGCATCCAAGTTACCTGTACGGCTTGAACATGGCTTCTATGTATCATATTTTGAGGAGGAGTCTCTGTATGTGATTAACGGCTTTTTTCCACGGCTTTTGGTCTCCTTCACTGCTGTGGAAAGCCAGGTATGTTGCTTCATTGTGTCGTGGCCAGAGTCCAAATACTCCTGGAAGAGTTTTCGCCAAGAAATTCTTGGTGTGGGTGACCCAAGCGAGGCGAAGCCTACATCTCTCCGTCGCCTGTTATATGACCACTGGGAGGAGTATGGGCTGAACGAGGAGCCGAGCCGCGTGAAAAACGGTTTTGATAGCGCAAGCGGGCCGCTTGAGGCGTTAGCACATCGTTTTATTTGGTTCCATCGGCGTGCCACGGAAGACGACTATGGCCGCACACTACTGCGTGACGGTGTGTCGTTGGATTTTCTGGAGAGGCTTGTGAAGAACCCCACACTGGTGTATCGGGGCGAAAGGCGACCGGTATTTGAACTACTCGAGAACATGCAGAGCAGTGAAGTGCTGCATCATGTAGCAATTCTTTGTGCCATGGAAAAAAAGCAAAGGGATGCACGGCCATCCTCTTGCTTGACGGAAACCGGCACGGTTGGCGGCACGACAAGTTGGACTGTTGTTCTAGATGACGAAGATGTGGAGGAGCGACGAAACAGAGCTGTTGTGTTTGTTAAGCCCCATGCCAACACACCCGAGACACGATCCCTAGTGGAGGAGCGACTCATGCAGGTCAAAGGTATGCAGGTGCTGAACCACCGCCATGTACTTGGCAACGAGATTGCGGAACGACAGCTTATGGATAAACAGTACAGGATCATATCGCGCTACGCTGTTCGTGTGTCGTCGACCCTCATCAAGGTTAGCACGCAAAACAGGGCTCTTTTTAGGGAGGCTTTTGGCGTGACATGGGAGGAGGCTTTGCGCTCTGGTCGTGTGTGGAATGCCGAGGAGGCGATGCGGGTTCTTGGAGATATCTCCGCTGAGCAGCTGTACCGAATGTGGGGGTCATGCACCAAAACTGTCAAACTCACTTCAGGGACGTACGTGGCGCACTTTTGCAACGAGTCTGCCTTTATCATCAACGGGTTCTATCCCTACCTACGTGAGACATATACTGCAGAGCATGCGAAGGTGACGTGCTACATGTTGTCATGGCCAGAGACTTGTCTGACGTGGAAGAAGTTCCAAGATGTCGTGATTGGTAAAACAAATCCCAGAGATGCACACCCAAGCAGTTTGCGTGGGCTCATACGCGACCGTTGGCAGGATTTGGGGATGCAACATCCCCCAACAACGATGGAAAACGGTGTGCATGCGTCCGCAGGACCGCTCGAAGCCGTACTAGAGCGTCACCTTTGGACGTGCTCGCCGCTGTCCTACGATCCACTGATGCTTCGGCTGCAAGAGTTCGGTTTGACGGGGGCGCTTCTGTTTAGGTGGCAGTCAAATCCTGAAGTGGTGTTAGGTGGCGCGAAAAAACGCTCAGGTTGTGTCTTTGATCTTCTGAAGAATGTACAGACCTCTGAGATGGTCGATATCATGCGCGAGGAGGAAAAACAGACGCTGGTATCATACACCGAGAAGCCAGTAAACCGTTCCGTGGTGATCATTAGGTCGTTCGCCGTAAACAAACGCACCATTGAGACTGTGAGAGATACCTTGAATAAGGCAGGTGTGGTGGTAGTCCAGGAGGAATCCCTCTTCAGCACTCAGGTTGCGGAGCTATACCTTAAAAGTCCATCATTTATTGCACTGGAGAAGCTCGCCGACTCCAATGCCGCAAGCCTGCGGGATGGGGTATCAATGCCGACTAAACACAAATTTAGGGAGCATTTTCTTTCTGCATGGGATGGGTGCCTGACCGAAGAAACTCTGCTAGGGGCTATTGATGCATGCAGGAAGCTACAGTTAACTCCGAGAGAACTTCTGCAGCTTTGGGACGCATCAACAGTTGTTGAAGTTGGACCAGCATGCTACGTTGCCGAAGTGATGCCGCATACTTTGGTCATTAACGGATTTGTTCCTTTTCTGAGAGAGAGTTACGGGCGACCGGGGAGCTGTTGCCACGTGTTTTCTGTGGAGTGGGAGGAGAGTCTGCTGACATGGTGTGACTTCTGCGAGTCGTTGATTGGTGACGCCAACAGACCATGTGCTGCTGCGCAGGGCAGCCTTCAGCGCACCTTCGCCGATGCGTGGAAGGACTTCGGTCTGCAGCTGCCGCCAGTTTCTCGGACGACTGCCGTCCTTTATGCGTCGCAGGGCCCCTTGGAGGCAGTTGCGGACCGGGAAATGTGGCTTGGTGCGGAGCTGCCAGAAGATCCATTTGTACAACATCTTCTGCTTGACGGCGTGCCACTACCATTAGTGCTGCACTACGTGAAAAAGCAGCATTGCAGCAAATGTGATGAAAAAAATACCAAATGTTCGAAGGACCGTTCGGACAGCATTGTGGTGACTGAGCCTACGCGGCGTGATGTTTCCCGGCGCCTACAAAGCAGTCAGGTTGTTCTCCGACTCAAGGCGCTCACGTCCCGCTTCTTGCGTGGGATGAAAATGAATTATGCCTTCATCTGGGTTAAGCCGCATGCGTGCACCGCGCAGGTGGCAGCGTGGATTCCAAGCGTACTTGAGGAGCATCGTCTGGAGTTGCTCTCCTCTGGCCACCTGTCGATGGATGAGGTGATTAAAAAGCAACTGGTTGAACAGCAATACGCTGCACTTTACCGAAACGCCATGACTCGCAACGTGGTGGATATTCCCATCACCTCACTGCAGATGTCACAGTTTGAGAGCACCTTTGGTATTACATGGGCTACTGCGCTCAACTTGCACGCAATCGTCAACGCCACGCAAGCGTTGCAGCGGGTTGGCGTCGTGCGGCTGCTAGATGAGTGGAATATGGCGGAAAAAAAAGTATGCCTCTCGTCTTCCTTGTACGTGGCCTATTTTGAGGAGGAGGGTCTCTATGTCGTGAACGGATTCTACCCATACCTGCGTTCTCGCATGTACACAGGGACACGCATTATGTGGTACATCGTGTCATGGGACGAAGAGATCATGACATGGGATGAGTTTCAGAGACATGTCATTGGTGGCGAATTGCCACTGACGGCGGAGGCTGGTTCACTGCGACATACGCTCCTGGTGTTGTGGGAGACGTTGGGGCTGCAGCGACAGCCCGATGGCATTGAAAACGGCTTCCACGCTTCTGCTTCACCCATTGAGGGACTCGCTGACCGCGTCTCGTGGCTTGGGGTAGACGTGGGGGATGATATTTTTGGACGGCTTCTCATTCAGGGTGGGGTGAGCGCGGAATATCTTCGCGTTCTGCTTCACAATCCATTGGCGCGCCACCGAGACGAACCCGTCGGTGCGGTAAGCGATGTATTTGACAAGTTGTGCACTGAGAACCCGCTTCTTTTTGCGCAACTTATCGGTCTTCAATCGACCGGTGGTATCCAATTCTTTGCATCACATCCCAACAGCAGCAAGTCTCTTACTCTTTCCCTCGTACACAACACGACTGGGGTCAGTGACGACAAGAGGCTCGAAGGGTATCTGCTGGAGTCACCAAAGCTGAAAAGAACCCCAGACTTTGCACCTACTACAGATGTGGCTTGTACAGCAACCCAACTTTCAGTTTCATTCACACGGAACTACGCCTTTCTTCTTGTGAACCCTAAGTGTCTATCTACTGAAACGGAGGAACACCTCACAGCTTACATTGTGGACTTCTTGCAATATCACAAGATGACTGTCGAGAATACGGGGAGCATTAATAACATCCCGACGGCATTGCGACACATGGTCGGTGAACTTCAGTGGGGAGTCTTTCGTTATGCCTCCCAGCAGTCACCGTATCAGTACGCTATGGATTCGGCCACCATGGCTGCTTTTCGTGATGCCTTTGGCGAAGCTTGGAATCCGAAAAAGGTTCGAAATGCCGTGGATGCTGCTGTGGAGTTCAATATGTCCACACGGTGTCTAAAAGAGGCATGGGACGCATGTACGATGCACAAATGCATAGCTCCGTTTTTCTATGTTGGGAAGATGCACGACCGTGATCTTTATCTTGTCAACGGCTTCGCTCCATATAGTGCGGAGGTGTTTAACACTTCCTCCACCGTGAAGCGGTATTTCCTCGTCTCCTGGGAAAATACCGAGTTTGACTACGCGCATTATCTGCAGCATGTTATTGGTGATCCGTATGTGGAGAAGGCAAAGTCTGGTAGTCTACATCGCCTTCTATGCGACGAATGGGAGGTTGCTGGGTTAAAGTGTCCACCTGATCCTTTTGAAGGGGCTATATGGACGTCGACAAGCGCGCTGGAAGCGATGCGGCAGCGCCAGTTATGGTTGTCATTGGGGCTCTCGCATGATACCGTTGGCCGTTTCGCAACCGAAAAGTTGGGCATCTCGCCGTATGTCCTTCGGCGGGCCGTTGCAAATCCACGCACAGGTGAGGGTGACGGTCGCTTCCTCTACGACAAGGTATGGGGGAAAGGAAGCTCTGAGGTGCTCCCGCTTCTCCTCGCTGAGGACGCACGGCATCGCATGTCACCAGTTCGAAACTCTGCCTTTGTGCTTATCAAGAGTCGCGCACTTTGCCGCCCCTTTGCCATGACGATTGAGCAAGTCTTTTCGCGTGCTAATGTGCGTATTGAGGAGGAAGGGAATATAACTGGTACTCTTATACGTGGGCGGGATCTTGTATACCACCTGTACCCAGCCGCTTCAAAGTACGCTACGTGTGACGTCAGGGCAATTCGACTCACGAATGAAGAGCGCGACATGGTGAAGCAACAGCTCGGCGTTAGTTGGGACCATCTCATAAACGCCCGGGTCATCTTCAACGCGTACGATGCGCTGCAAGTGCTTGGGGCTTTAACACCACAGCATCTCTCTGATCGTTGGAATGCGTCACAGCGTAAGGTGATTGTCCGTCCAGACCTAATGATTGCAGAGCTCATGGATCACGGTATTTTCGTTTTGAACGGTTTCTTCCCAGAGCTAAAGCGTTCCCTCGAATCTCTCAACACAATGCTGCATTGGTACGTCGTGTCGTGGTCGGAGGAGTTCATGAAGTGGAGTGTGTTTCTCGAGGAGGTCATCGGCGCTGAAAACCCAGAGGAAGCGCTTCCAAAGAGTATCCGTGGGGAGTTGTTTCAGCGCTGGAGGGAATACGGCCTCGTCGCAAGACCCGATGCAGTGCACAACGGTCTTCACGTCAGTCAGGGAGCACTCCAGGCTGTCCGGGAGCGTAGCATGTGTCTTCACCACCCGCTGAGTGAGGATTACCTGGGCGATATCATGCTGCGCCAGGGTGTTTCGGAGAAGATTCTGCAGGTGTGGCTTGGCAACCCCGAAGTGACCTCAGGCGGAGTAGTGGCCGGTCTTTTTGAGCATCTTGGCCACTGTGACGCATCACGTTTGCTGAATCTACTGACGTTACTCACGAACGAGTTGCAAAGTAATGGGGATGAGGATGTGGAAACTGCGGCACACATTCCAGCTGTGGAGGGCGAGACGGGAGGGCAGTTTGGCATCATATCCCTCAAGCCCCCAGCACAGGAGAAGCAGCTTGAGGAGAACATGAATGACAATGCACAGGCCGAAACGGGGGAGGCGTTACTGTTTCGCAACTTTGCTGTGATTATTGTGAAGCCGCATGTATCTGAAAACCTCAAACTCTTATCGTTTTTGGAGACCTTCCTTTCTGAAAATGGCATACGAATCAAGCACGCCCTTTGCAAGCAAAGTCTTCCGCAGCTTGTTGCGAAACACTTTTCTTCTGCCATACATTACGCCTCACATGACTACTCGTCTGTCTGCCCGGAGGTGACAGAAAAGGGGCGTGCGTGCTTCTATGATGCATTTGGCGAGCAATGGGAATGTGCAGTGTATTCGGGTCGTGTTTTAGGCGCTTTTGATGCCTTGAAACGTTTTTCTATGACACCATCACAACTCTACGTGAAGTGGTCGATGCCGGAACATCCGCATGTGCAGCTGGCCCACGATATGAAGGTGATGAAATTTCATACGGAGAATGTCTATGTTGTGAATGCTTTCTTGCCTCTTGAACGGGAGCGTTTGATTCAGGCAGGCTCCGGGAATCGTGACATTCACTGCCACATTGTGTCCTGGGATCAGCGACGGTGCAGCTGGAACAAGTTCCTTGCTGAGGTGATCGGTGACAAAGATCCTGCCAACGCCGCTCCAACATCATTCCGCGGCCATCTTTACAAAAGATGGGAGGAGTTTGGTCTCCCGTCGAGGCCTAACCGTATTGACAACCTCGTGTTGGCCAGCGAAGGGCCGTTGCAGGCCTTCGTGGAGCGTGAGTTGTGGTGTGGCACATGTGGTTTGGATCCTGATCCACTTATTGGAGCCCTCTCCTACGTGGACAACGACGGAGCTGACATGCTCGAGTGGAAACATAACCCAATTGTGCGATACATCGGGAGGAAGGGTGGTGATGAAGACTCTGTGGTGGGCCGCATCTTCGGCTTAACCTACGGGTTGGACACAAGGGAGTTTGTGGAGCTTGTGGCGGAGCGTGATGGGTTTTTTCTTCCAATCTCCATGCCACCTGGCGCAGATGGAGTAAAACAAGAGGAGAAAAAACAGACTGCGGAGAGGAGCAGCAAAAAACACCGACTGCAGGTTAACTCAACGGCTGCTCGTGCTGTGAATCCTGCCGAATGGTTACAGAATGCGCTCCTGAGTGGGAAGGATGAAGATGTGGTGCGGTTATGGTTATACTACGGCGGAGGCACAGCATGGACCGATGGTGATTGTTGTGCTGAGCAGCAACTTGCGCAGCAACACGAAGGCTCTGATGCGGTTTCGAACTATCGCTCTTCCACCCCTTTCCCTACCGCCACCCTTTCGGCGATCCCACCTCTCTCTCCCTGGAGTCTGCGAGGTTGTATTAACGGCAAGGCTCTACGCATGGATGTTGAAGCGCTTGAGTGCTTTGGACTGCCGCTCGCTAAGTCTACTGTGAAGAAGCTCTTTGGGGAGGTGTCTAGACGAGAGGATGGCCACGCAACGTACGAGGAGTTTCGCAGGATCCTCGCTGTGCTGCAGCAATTATAACCAAGGGGGAGAATGCGAAGGGAGAAAGTGTGAAGACAGTAGATATGCTGTAAGACCAGAAGTATATATATATATATATATATATATATATATATATATATATATATATATTCCCTTTTTTTCGAGGTATGTGCATGAGTGTTTTCGGTCATACCGAAGCGCAATCGCGTCGTTTGTTTTACTTTTTTTTTTTTTACCGATAAGGAATGAAAAGTCGAACATCATTTGGAGGGTGTGTGTGTTGGCTCACTTGCAAAACGAGAAAATGAGTGATCACCTCATTGTTTCCGCATGACACTAGTGTGGGCATGAGGCATTGCAGTGTAGAACATCTGCTTCCTGATGCGACTGTTTTTGAAGTTTCACAAATGTAAAATTACAGCAATGAAAGATCTAACCAGAGAGGATCTTTAGGTGTACAGAAAACTGAGAAGAATACTGGCAACAAGTGAGAACAGGGGAATTCGAAGGATTACTTTTGCAATATTCCGTGTAGAGCTGCTGCGCTTCCTCTGCTACCTGTCTTTCTCATTTTTTTTTTTTTCGGGGGGGGGTTCTCTTCCTGTTTCCCTAGTAATAGTAGTGGTGTCTGCTGTGGTGGTTCCCCTTCGTGTTGCTGTTTTATTCCCATTCGACCACCTGGGCATTGTCTGTTGGAATGCTAAGTGATGCGGATGTCATGGAGGCGGCGGAAGCAGTTGTGAAAGCGTATCTTCTTCATCTGTTTCCTCTCACAGCTGTTGCTGCTGCTGCTGCCGGTGACGTAAGCACTTCATCACAGGATGCTGCCATTTTAGCCGGTTCCTGTGCCATTACAAAGCAAGGACTGGTGCTGTCCCATTCAGATGCTAATGAGTGTTTGGGAAAGAGATCAAGTGCACTGAGACTTGATGCTCAGGCCTTATTTGTACTTTCCTGCGTGGTTGACATGGTCAAAAAAGGTTTGAGGTGTACAGAGCGTGATGTATACTACCGCAATACATGGCTCTTCCAGAATGGCCAAAAGGATGCTCACACCAGCATTGAGCGTGTCTGCCGCTGGATGGATTGCGCTCGCCCATTGTTCTTCTATCCAAATGATGCCGGCCTGCGTGAGCGGCGATACTACACACGTGAGGATATGCGTATCGGTGCGAGTGGAAAGAGCATTCTTATTGGAAACTTGTCGTTTGATGTCCCCGCGTGTCCAGATAACTCAGTTTTTATCACCTACCCAGAACATGGCGTTGGAGCTAGCGCTGGCGGCGATGCAGCGAGTTCAGTGAGGATCAACGTGGACTGTCACAACACCGGTGTTCTACTCAACGCTTGGATCGCACTTCGTGGCTGCCACTTTCGTAGTGCGGCTAGTGGCGGCGCATTGCCATCTGCTTTGGTCATTGTGGAGAAGGAAAGCACCCTTCGGATGCTAGTGGGGACGCAGGCTTTTCCTTCTGTGGATGCACCCCTTTGCCGATATGTTTTCTTGTGTAGCAAGGGTTACCCATGCCGGTCCTCGCGCGTGTTTCTTCGCAACATCCACCGTGAGCTACCGACGTTGCCGATTGTCGCTCTCGTGGATGGAGACCCACACGGGTTGCGCATTGCACTCACCTTCCTGGGTCTCTTCGGCGAGGGCGCCAAGTCTCAGCGTGGTGGGTACCGAAGACGAGGGTTGCCTGCGGGAGACGACATCCGCACCTCAAGCGCACTGCTTCCAGCGCGGTGGGTTGGCGTGCGTCCCTCCGCACTTCCCCACAGCTCCAGCGGGTGTGCACCCCTCACACTGCACGACAAGCAGGTGCTCTCACAGGTCACGCGGCGAGTGAACGAAACTTTGTCTCTTTTCCGGTGCGAGTCGGATGAACTGGGTGTTGGTGGAGAGGATGCAGAGGTCATTCGGCTTACCCTATCGGATGTGCTGCAAGAGGCCGAGTGGATGGGGAAAAGATCCGTGAAGTGCGCTATGCAGGCCTGGGCTGAAAACCCATTGGCTATTATTGACGGGTTGTTTTTTTAATGGATCGGATGTGAACTACTCTTGTTATTATTGTTAGTTTTTTTTTTTCAACGCCTTTCGGTGCGGACATTTGGGTTGGGGGTGTGGTTTTTTTTTTTTCTACTTGGAAATTCTATTCCTTTCGTATTTTTTTTATTTCTCTTCACATCTCACTCTGTTCGTGGTGCTGTTATGAGGGGCTTTATGCCGCACCACTTTCCCCTGCTCCTTCTTTCATTCTTTATTGCTGCATGCGTGTATTTGCGTTCCATCCCCTGCACAACCACAGCTTTTGGCTTCTTTCCCAGTCGTTGCTTCTTGTAACGGGGGAGGGGTGTGTTTGGCTCACATAGGACACTCGTGATAGGTGGGGGGCTCTGGGCTGGTGAGTAGTAACAAATGTATGATACGCCCCGAAAAGGGGCCCACACTGCTGCCTTCCACGCCACAGTCAGCGGTGCGATGTACGCACGGAATGGCATGCCGTCGTCATTTGGGGTTTCAAAGAAAAATGGGTTGGCGGGAGAGGGTGTTTTCACTGCGGAGAGCGGAGGGATCGCCCGACGCATAGCTGTAACAAGAGAGTGGCTTCGTCATATGAACGAGGAGCTGCACCAAGCGCAGAAGAGACACAAGATGGAGTTGGAAAGCACATCGCTGGTGTTTTCTGTCCTGCGCGCCAGCAGCGTTCTTCTGACTGCGGAGGCTGGTCGTGACCATGCACCACGCCGCCACTTTTGTTATTCTCTTCTCTCGTTTCTAGACGGGACCCCCTTCTTGACTGCACGAGCATTGTGTGACTACAACACGGCTGTTGCCGAGATGCTAAGTGACGATCACTTGGAGCTGATGCGGAAGTACGTCTTTGACTATGACGAGGCGGCCTTTGCTGAGCTTCTATACGCTGACGAGGTCGCACCAGAAATGCGGCTTCATATGAGGTGTCCTTCTGGAGAGGTGCCAACAGCAGTGCAGGAGTTCAACCAGCGATCGCGACGCGCACTGGAACGGCTGTTCGCTGCCCCCAGTGGATTAGCCAACGCCACAATGCGAGTGGCGCGGCATTTGTCAATTGTTACCGAAGATGTTGATGGATATGAGTGATGAAAGAATAGTTTCTATTCAAGCATAAAAAAAGTGTTTTTGTTTTTGGATCAGTTTTCTTTTTTTTGTGTCTGCTAGTGGGCGAAAAACGGTCGAAAGAAAGAAGAAAAAGCGGAGGGGGTTATCAAATGAAACTACGGTGGGCGTTTCCCATACCAAAAGAGTCACAGGCTTCAACCTTTCAATCATCACTTCCCCCCCCCCCCCTTTTTTTTTTTTTTTTTCTTCACTTCCTGAGAGCTTGCGACAGGAATGGTATCACCTGACGACTTTATGGATCAACATACCTACACTTTTCTTCTTGGTTTAATTTTCTTGTACGGAAAGACTCCCCGGTAAGTGTAAGTTTTCTTTTCTGAAACCCGCCCTAACCCCCACCCCCAACCGCCTCGCGCGGGAGGCGGCCTAAAGGCGCTTGCAGCACTGCCGTTTCGTGAGTAATCGAAAGGTAGAGAAAACGAGTGGCGATGACTTTGGGTGCAGGACATCCAACTCTTATCAACGGACTTGTGAATCAAAATAAATTGTTCTCTCTTTTATCTTTTCTCATCTCTTTCTTGGAGGGAAGGAAGGTAGATACTATTCTGGAAAATACCTGAGAAGAGCGTGGCACACTTGACTGTGGCTGCAGCCTGTGTACCCCGAGTTTTTCCGCGCAACCTAAGATGCGACTATGTGTGGTTGTGGCGCTTGCCGCCCTGTTACTCCTCGTGCTTCTATGTGGTGCTTCAACCGCTCGTGCAGAAATTGACTGCGACTACTGCCGCAAGAAGGGGTACAGCTACCGGTGCGCCGTTCCTTTATCAGACCCGATGGGCTGCTTTAGCAACTCGGGGGAAGTGCAGTGCAGCGGTGGTACGTGCGTGTGCTGCCGAAATACTGCTATGAAAGGTTGTACAGTCTGCGATGGAGGTGACGACGACGACGACGACAACGACGAGTTCGATGCAGATGATGACATATAGTGCAGGGTGATCACTAGCAGGCACCATTACAAGTAATTTACTAACAGTATTAGCGAGCCTAGGGGGGGGGTATAGAACTTGTCAATAAGAGAGAGAGAAGGGGTGGGGGGTGGCAGACCTGTCTGTGTGTCCGTGTGTATGACGTTGTAGGTGTATTTGGTACTGCAGTATACTTTTGCCGTCTATGTCTTTCTGTTTCATTTCTTATTGCATCATGTAGGAAGGGAGAGGAGTGAGTGACTGGGCGCATGGATTCCCCATCACACCCGCACGCGCAGCGAGTCACATTATCAGCACGGCACATCACTGACGTTGATGGCGTGGACCGCCGCTTCACGGAGGTTGTGCGCCCCTCCATATTTGAAGACCACAGTGTAGAGCTACTGAGTAATGGTGGTGGTGCGGATTGGAACTGCGTACTTCAGGGGACTAATCTTGAGCGGTGCTGATAAAAATATCATGTCGTCTGTCCACGTGTCTGCTGCGCATGTATGTCTCAGTGTCTCTGTGTGAAGACTCTTGCATAATGTGACTGTTTTTTTTTTGTTTTGTTCTTCTTGCTGTTGTTGCATGCTGCAAAGCTTTGAAGAGGGGGAGGGGTGCTGCAAGAATACAAGATGCCGTCTGTTCAGAATAATGGGAAAGCACCGCCGCGGCAGGAAGTGGAGGCATGGCTGGACCGTATTGACGACATCACAGCTGCGGTGCAGGATATATTGAGCGAATGTCCGGTAGAGTCAGAACGGATGCGACAGGAGCGAGAGGCCGAACGTCGTCGAATAGAAATGGAAAAGAAGCGCGAAAAGATAAAGATGCGCTACGACCCGCGGTACTATGCGCGCTTTGAGAGGGAGGAGGTTATCGACGCGCTGCTGAAGCAGGCAGATAATGTGGGCTCCAAGAGCCAGAGGGAACCCGGAGGCGATAAATCGCTCTACAGCAGGGTGGAGCGGGTGTCACTGGACGAGGCTCTCCGGCTGAAGGACGAGGCGGCAAAGGCGGTAAAGGCATGTGACTGGGAAAGGGCCATGGAACTATACACAACTGCAATCACTCTGAACGTGGTAGACACTGCGCTTCAGTGCACTCTGTATAATAACCGTGCACTGGTGCAGATTAAGTTAAGGTGCTATATTGATGCTGTGAACGATGCAAGTTATGTTCTCCATGAGCAGCCAATGAACGTAAAGGCGCTGCTGCGACGGGCGACAGCACTGAAACATTTACACCGTCCATTGGACGCATTGAGGGATGCGGAAGCAGCGTTGATGAGGGATCCCGCAAGCCAAGAAGCTGCAGGTCTTGCGCACTGGTTGCGCCGTGCAAAGAAGGAACACATCTCTTGCGTCGATTTTCAACACTGCCACCCTGAGGAAGCTAAGCAACTAGTGGAGGCGGTAAACATTTTTGGTGCTGCAGTGAAAACACTACAGGGATGCGGCTTCACTGAGAGTGATAGAGGTGATGGGAAGAATGCTTCTGAAGGAGATATTGACCAAGGAGGAATGTTACAGGCTACACGAAGCCTTTACCAATGCCTTGTGGTTGTACAGTCTTTTCATCGTGGTGCTGCAGTCTTATTCAGTCTTTGTGAAGGTGTGAGACCATTGAAGGAACTAATTTCTGAATTGCTTTCTGGCAGTGTTCTGGAGAACTCTGGCGCCGACTCTGGTGCATCCCAGGGGTGGGTGGCAACGCGGGGGATGGCATTCTTCGCTTCCCTCCGCTTAATGACCCTCGTTCTTCAAGGGAGTGAAACATCTGCGTCCGAGCTGGACTCAGCCAGTGTTGAGGGCTTTGTGGGGAGTTTGGTGGTTACCCTGACGCGACTGATGCAGGAGGGACACTGGATAAACCGCAGTAATATGATGGTCACGCCTGCGGTGTCTATCCTGGAGGTGTTGGGGGGTCTGGCGGTGCGCTTTCCGGTTCAGGTGTACGCGCAGTGTGGCTCTGTCTTGACGGAAATATTGGATGCGATTATCAAGCAACAGCCTGTGGCTTCAAATCATCTTTTCTTCTACTGCAAGTTGCTAGAAGCATTATTAATGGATGCATCAGTCTCTGTGGCAGTGCCGAAGGACTTGTATGGGCTTCTGCCGCATGTAATTAGAACAGCGTTAACAGTTGGGTTGGGGCAGCTGGAGGAGATTGGTCTGTCTTTAGCACTTCGTGCCTCATGCATTAGTAGTGCGTGGGCAAAGGCTATGAGCACGCTGGAGTTCACACGTCTTCTCGCAAGGACGTACGAAAGCTCCTCCCAGAAGGCGCAGCGGGATTCACCATCCCTACGCGCAAAGGAGGCACTCTATGCTGTGGTGTACAACATTTTTCTTCAGGCTGAATCGAAACCACGTTATGTGGCGCAGTGGCGTGCTGCAACGGAAACAACTGAGGGCGATGATGCTACATTCGCCATATGCACGTGGTGCGCGCTCCGTGATGGGGTGATGTCCAAAGAGGTTTCAAGAGAACACATGGTGCCACTTGCAAGAATGATGGGTGTCGTTGCAAAGTTTGCTCCCTACGACGAGGCACTTTGGGCTGCGATGTTGGTGGGGGAAGGGATGTTGTGGTCGATGCTAGAGTCTGCCCTTCCGGTGCTCCAGCCGCGTGCCAACGGGTCCCTCACGCAGGATGACGAAGACGAGACACTCGTGATGGCGGCGTGGGGGATTGTGGAGCATTCCACTACTTGTGTCGCCTCTTTTTACGCACAGAACCTTCTTTCACGGGAGGAGGGTTTGATGGTTCCAGGCCGCATTGCCGTTTTGCTGCGCATTATTGAACTCGCAGGCGACCAACACATGATTGCATTGGGAAATGCGGCATTGATTACGTCTTTTGTGCCACCACCGGTCTGCGAGCACTACGCGACGCTTAAGGCTGTCGAAGTACTTTTGGAAGCATTGCGAGGCGTGCGGACAGCCATATGTGCACTAGAGCATGAGGGAAAGAACGGAGCGACGCAGTGGACGCATGCCCGAACTACCCAGAAGAATATCGCGATCGCATTGTCCAGGTGGTGCACGGTGGAGTCGCAACGAGAGCGTCTGCGCGAGCTGAGGGGTTTTGAGACGCTTCATGCCATTCTTGAGCAAACCACTTAAGCCGTATGTATACCAATCAATTCACCTATTCGCTTCCCCCCCCCCCTCTCTCTATCTATCTATCTCTGTTTGTGTGTGTTTCTTATTGTATTTAAATCGCATATGTACGTGCGTCTGTGCGGTCACTTGTGTGACGTTACACTTTTTTGTATTTCTTTTTGCTGAGAATAGAGATTCGATACCGATGCAAAGGATTCAACACGCCTTCTTTCACCAAACAGCAACGGTGAAGAGACGCATGGCCGCTGGCCTTTCACCTGTGGACGAGGTGCAGCGTTTCCGCTTACTTGTGTGTTGCCTCTTCTGTAGCATTTGCACGTCCCTAGTCTACGCCTTCGATTTGTTCACGACGGATTTTTCCGATCGCTTTAATTTCAGTGTTGGCGATCAGTCAACAATCAGTACTGTTGGGCTGGTCTTCTGCTACTTCACCGTGCCGTATGGCTTCCTGTACGACCATATGGGCCCCTACCCGCTTATTGTTATAAGTGCTTTCGCTGGAGGACTTGGTGCGCTTCTTCTTGGCCTTGTCTTTGACGGTGTTATCGTGGGGAGTGTGTTGAATATATCAGTTTTCTATGCTCTTCTGAACACGTGTAGCGGCGTCATTGACATCGCATACATCGTGACGCTAGCTGAGGTTTTTCCTCGAAACCTTGGTCCCGTCGTTGCACTCGCAAAGGTGATGACGAGTCTTGGCAGCTCTGTGTTTGCATCTCTGAGTGTGAACATCTTTATGGGCAACATATCCGGCTTCATTTACTCTATCATGGTGTTCTGTATCGTTGTGTGTTTTGTTGCCTCCTTCATTGTGGTGCTGCCTCCGTACTTTGTCAACGGCTGGCGCCGCAGGGGAAAGACGCAGGAGCAAATTGCCTTCCTTGAGTCACTTAGGCCAGCATACCGCCGTAAGATTGTCCCCTACCGCCGCCTTGCAGTTGGATACGCCGTCGTGGCAGCGCTTCTCCTTTTTTTCACCATTGAAACCCCGTTGGTAAGTTATGCTGAGGTGTCATCTGCGGCCTCAACTGCGATCGGCATCCTCACAATCCTGCTTGTACTTTGCTTCTTCTTCATGTTGCTGCCCGTGCGGTGGCTGGGGGGTATGGATGACGAAGAAGATGGAGGTGACGTGGTGGGACTTGCTCAGGCAGCCTTGTCCGATGGCATCCCGACTGAGGCCTTCAACACCATTGAGGGAGTAACTGCAACCAGCACGCAGGCTGGTGGAATTTGCGTCATAACTGAGGAGCCGGCAGACGAGGGCTCGGCATTTCAACAGGATCCCCGATACAGTGGGAGTATATGGGACAGTTTGAAGGGTTTGGATATCTGGCTGATTTTTGTTACATTTGTCTGTCAAAGCGCACTGGGCATTATTGTGGTATACAACGCGAGCACCATTTCTGTGGCGCTGCTCGGACAAAAACGCAGTCAACAGACCTCTGCGCTTTACACCGCATTTCTTGGTGTGAGTAGTAGCATTGGCCGAATTTTAATGGGGATGTTTGAAGCCTTTGTACAGCAACAACGACCTGAAAACCGTCGCTATTCTGTGACGCTCGCCTTGCCCCTTTCCCCACTCCTCGCTGCTGTTGGCGGTATTTTGCTACTGACGATCCCTGCAAAGTACATACTGCTTCCGTATATTATTATATACTTTGAAGAGGGTGTATTCGCTTCCGTCTGCGCCATAATTTTCCCGTCTATTTATGAAAACAACCATGCTGTGTACTACAATATTGGATTTCTGACGACCGTCGTGTCTGTCATTGGATTCAACCGCTTTCTATTTGGTTATGTGGTGGACGCGAAGCACGCGAGCTTGGGGTTTGGCCCGGATGAGGAGTGCACGGTGCCGGAGTGCGTGCGACTTCCGCTCATTGTCGCTACCTGTACTGCAGCTCTTGCAATTGTTTCTTCGGTCATCGTACACATCCGCTACCGGAGGTTCATTCGCAAGGAGTGGGCCAAGACGACCCCCCACCCCCACCCGATGGAGCCGGTGGCGTTCTCTACGGATTTGAAACAGGAGGGTTAATTGAATGAAGGAGTGAAAACAAGGAATATAGATGCCACTGCTGTTTTTATTTATTTATTTTGTGTTTGTGTTGTTTCTTTTTTAGTCTTCCTTCCTTCTGTTTTTTGTGCGTCTTTGCATGTTCTACTGGATTCAGCGAGATAATCCCCCCCCCCCTTTTTCTCTTCTTTTCTTTGCACCATGTGCTGATGAGGCTTATCGACAGTACTTGTTGAAAGATGCCTTTTTATCTTGTGCTCCTATATAATTCATGAATGTGCCCCCTCCTCCTCCCTCTACCTCGTCCTCAGCCATTTTATTACTCCACTCTTGCATTGAACATTCATATCTTCTGGTATCATGCGGCACCAACAAATAATTCTGATAAGACGAGCACGCAAGTGATACCACCACTAAAATTAGAGGTGCTCCTACTGTTGATTGTGTGTGGTGTCGTGCCAGTTTTTAGGGGTGTATTCGGCACAGACTCCTTCCGCGCGCTGTGGTTGGTCGTGGCTGGGTGTCTCCTTTCTACTCTTTCCATTTCCATTTGTTCTCTTTTCTCTTCTTCTTTTTCCGGCTGCATACGGCGAAGTTGATTTTTCCACTCAGTGTTGACGGCGGTGATTGGACGGCAGGCCGGGAGACCGGAGTGGGTGGGTTTGTCATGAAAGCCGTCGTGCAGCGTGTTATTCGTGGGGCTGTCACTGTGGATGGCGAGGTCGTTGGTGAGATTGGCCACGGGATTGTTGTTCTGGTGGGTGTTCATAAGGATGACGGCGCCGATGACATGAACTACATTGCCCGAAGGCTCCTGGGCCTGCGCCTCTGGCCAAGCGAGGATGGAATCAAGACGTGGGACCGAAATGTGAAGCAGATAGACGGCGGAGTTCTTCTGATCTCCCAGTTCACTCTGATGCACACCTTGAAGGGAAACAAACCCGACTTTCACATGGCAATGAAACCAGAGGGGGCGTTAGACATGTTTTACCGGTTGCGCGACACCCTCTGTGACAACTACCTGCGTGAGCGGATTGCGACGGGCCGGTTCCAATCGTACATGAACATCAACATGACAAACGACGGACCTGTAACAGTTGTACTTGACAGTCACAACAAGCAATAGTTGGGTATCGTACGTGGATTTAATAGTTCTGCCACACCTCACTCCCGCCGTTAGTTCTGTGGCGTCAACAGCCTTCGCCGCGTGCAGGCGTGGAATTGTGGAGCCGTGCATTTTTGTAGAGGGGAGAAGTGCTTCTGGGATCCGCCGCAGCCCCGCTTCCCTCTGCGCAATAGCAGCAGCAGCAGCAAGTGGAGGAGACAACAGGCCAACTGAAGCACACACACACACACACAGAAATAGTGTGTGTAAAGAAGGGGTTAGGGCTTATTAACGATCGAGGCGCTGTGTTTTCACTCATCCTTCTTTCGTCTCTTGGCACCAAAAAACGAAAAAAAAAAACGAAAACGCGTAAATGTTTTTTTTTTTTTTTACTTTTGTCCGCCATCCGCCACGTTTTCCTTCTTTTTTTTGGGGGGGGGCACATGACTGTCGTGCTCCACCGCCGTTACGTGCGCAATAGAACCAGGAAGCAAGAAGAACTCCACTCATTGTAAGTCATCAACGTCACATGCAGTGAGGAAATTATCCAAACAAGAAAACCAAGTGAAGAAAGACGATATATATATATATATATATATATATATATATCAATGAAGTACACCTCTGTGGACGAATTTATTGACCATTGTGTGTCGAAGCGCGACCCGCATCAACCCGA
>JASANU010000882.1:0-132354 GCA_030849675.1 Trypanosoma platydactyli
TACATGACTGTGTGTGTGTGTGTGGTGAGGAAAAAAAGGCAGAAGTGGTAGTAATATGGGAAAAGAATAAAAGGGAATTACAGGGACTAAAAGGGAACGACGGTGTGTGTCTGTTTTTTTTTTTTTCTTTGTTTGGGTTGTTGTTCCCCGGTGGTGCCCTGACTCGTGTGTAAGGAGGATAGAAGTGCGGGCCTGCTTCTAGGCACTGTCTCTGTCCCTGTTGGGTCTTTTTGAGCCTTTCTATGACTTGCCTGTTTGGTGGCAGCCCTTTTTTTTCTTGTTGTGTTGTCGTTACGCTCTGATCGCGGGAGGTGTTTTGCTTTTGACTCTGAGGGTGTGTGTGCTGTCCTAGGTTTTTTTTTTTGGCCCCAGTTGTCAGTTGTAACGCGTTAAGGGTAACAAACTAAGGTGCTAGAGAAAAAGATTTGTTTTTCTTGCTGGCGGGATGGATAGTGCAGTAGGTGTGGCTGCAAAGTTGCCTGTAACACCGCTGTTACCGGTGCTTTCGCAAGGAAAGGTGGGTGATTGTGTCTTTTCCGATGCTGTTTCTGCTGTCTGCAGCGTGGAGCTGCTGTGTGGCAGTGTTGTGGTGTTCGCGGGTGCTGGCGTCGTGTCGGCGGGACTTGCAGTGTCCTTAATGCGCTCGCAGGGAAACGACAGGGTAGCAGGGGATGCTCAGGTCGGTAAAGTAGCATGTGAAGTGTCGAGTCTTTTTGTTTCGAGCGGCCTCGTCACTTGCATGTCAGTCTCTTTTCTCCCCGGGGGTGGAGTCGCGTTGGGGGTCGCCGGAACGAGTCATGGCTCGCTCTGTATTTTTGTGGTCGAGAGCCATCCCGGCGGAGCGCAGCCGGTGTTATTCAAGTTGTGCGAGGTATTTCTTTGTGACTACACGGACGGACGCGTTGGTGTTGACGACATCGTGACAGATGTGTGTATTGGGCTTGATCCTGCGGGGCAACCGGAGTTCATTGCTGCATCCTCTGCATCTGATGTTATTGTGATTGACATGCAGTTCTTTGATGAAACAATCAGGGAAAACGCAACAGAGGCGCTGATGCGGGCATTTGGAAGGCAGCAGCAATCGCGTGTAGCGGGGCGTCCGCCAAGTGAGATGTTTTCCGTCACGTTTGCGGCTTCCGAGGTAGTGCGTGTTTTAGTACCACAGCGGTACCATGCGGCGTTTTCTGTGGATGTGGCACTTGTGATTGTCCTTGACAACGGTGAGGTGCGTTACGTTGAGCGCAGCATCGTAGGAGGCTCCTTGCAGCTGCTGCAGGAGCACTGCCGTCAGCGGCAGGCGCGGCATAGCGAAGTGGGTCTCTCCATGCTGCGGGGGGATGGCAACGAGGACCTGGTCTGTGGCTCACAGGTGTTACCATACATGCTGTACGCGTACAACCTCTCCAAGGTTGTTCATAATGTTTGCGCAGGGGCTGATGGATCACATGCAGCAGCACAAATCACTGTGAACGACGCTGCGCTGCGCTACGATGCTGGGACGCATCAGATGCAGCTCGTTGTTGTGGGTGGGGAGATTCAGACTACTGAACGGCCGGGGAAGACAGGTGGCACACACGGGTGGTGGGCAGTTGCCCAAGGGGTTGTCTGTGCGCGGGGCACATTGTCACAGCCGCAGTTAACAGTGTCAAGCTTTACGGGTCCAAAGTCTGCTTCAGTACCGCGTGATCGGCGTGGGTTGGCGGCGTTGTTGGTGACGCTGGATGGTACGCTATTGTTTGCCTGCAGCAATGAGGTGTACGCGTGCACAATGACGGAGGCTGTGACGGGTGGTGGTGGTGGTGGACACAGCACACTGCAGCAAGTGCACGTCTGTGGTTCTGTTGTCAGTGGCATGGCTGTTGTGGATGCCCGGTTTGGTGGGAAATGCAGCGTGGTGGTGGCGTGTGATAATTCACTGATACTCCTACTGCTCTGACTGGGGGTGGGCTGCAGAGGAAACGGCACAACCGATACGTTGGTTTAGGCGAAAGGAGTGAGCTGAATTGATGTCAAGGAGAGAGATAGAACCAAGAAGAAAGAGGGGGGAGGGGTTTGAGGTGAACGAATAAACAGGGAAGGAATAACAAAACTGACAGAAGTATATATATATATATATATATATATATATATATATATATATACGTATGTGTGTATACCTCTCTGTTTATTCGCAATGAGTGAGCGGAAAGCAATTGCACACGTGTGAAAGGGCGCGGATGGGTGAATAGGTGGAATTCCGATCTTCTTAGAAAGTTGCAGCTTGCGTGTATAAAGCGGAGGCTGAAGGGTTATGCTGTGCATACAGCTGTGTGACGTCTGCCGACGGTTTGACCGTATCTTCCTGCACACACAGACAGACATTCCCCATATATATATCTATATTTCTTTTCTTTTTTGCGCGGGTTGTTGGCTGTGGGCGTGACTGTGACACTATGTGTGTGACTGTGTGAGGGGAGGAGCAACAAGTAGAAGAAAGGCATTGCTGTGTAATTCCAAGTTACCACATTCCTGTTTCGAGAGAAACATTTGATTGTTGCTTGTGGTAAAGGCGAAATGGACCAGCGCGCGCTCTCGCTGGCTGAGGACCTTGTCTCGGCGCGGTACGTGCAGGCGGGGGTGGAGGCACTTCGCACAAACGAACGCGTGGTGCGTTCCGTCATTGCGCAGCGTCGTTGCCCGGAAAACGGCCTTTCAGATGGTGTTATTGAGCAGCTGCTGCATCAACTTGCCATGATGGACACGAACAACTCCTCCTGGCATCTTGGCGCCGGCGAACGGGAGGGCCGCGTTGTTGCACCGCTGGTTGCGTCCCGTCATTATAGATTTTCTCATGGCATCGGTCGCTCAGGTGACATCATGAGCGAGCAGCCAAAGGCGGTTGGCTCGAGCCTCTTGTATCAAGTGACGAATCACATGATGTTGGACCTGTTGCGACTGGCTGGGGCGAGGTCTATCGAGAGCGCCATCACGATTCCTATGGCGACGGGTATGACTCTGTCGCTAGTGCTCCAGAGTATCGCACAACATCAACGATATCTAAGACGCGAAGAAAAGAGGATTGCTGGTATTACAGGCAGTGAGGGTGACGATGATGTGCGGTATGTCATTTGGGCACGCATTGATCAGAAGACAGCGCTAAAATGCATCGAGGTAGCCGGTCTTGTTCCGGTGCCGGTGGCTCTTCGACATGCGCCTGTTACGTGCTCTGATGGCGGTAGCGCGAAGTCAGCCGAAAAGTCTCCTCTGCATCCGCACTTCCTACAGGTCAATGTAGAGGACATTGCGGCTGCAGTTGAACGGGTTGGTGGACCGAAGCGTGTTGTGTGCGTACTTTCAACAACTAGTTGTTTTGCTCCGCGCATCCCAGATGACGTCGTCGCTATTTCTAAGCTCTGCAAAACACTGGATATCCCGTATGTTGTGAACAACGCATATGGTGTACAGAGCCGTGTGATCATGCGGCGTCTCGATGCCGCGATACGCCTGGGCCGTGTAGACGCAATAGTACAGTCAGGAGACAAAAACTTCCTTGTCCCTGTTGGTGGATCTGTGCTCAGCGGTACAAAGAGCGCCGTGCACCGGGCCGCTGCGCTTTATGCTGGTCGGGCAAGTGCCTCACCCGTCGTGGATCTTTTTATCACTGCATTGAGTCTTGGCCGAAACGGGTTTCAACAACTGTGGAATAGGCGATACCGCATGCGGGAGTTTCTCGAGCGGGAGCTGCGCAGTTTCGCGCACGCACGGGGAGAGAAGCTCCTGGGGGAAGACGGAAGTAGTACCCCTGTAGTTGCTTCTGATGGTGGTAATTCCCCCGTGGCAACGGCGCTTCCGCGAAACGACATTAGTTTTGCCGTCACCATGACCACGGTGGGTGGTGTCACAGCGGCGAGGGAAATTGGTGCACGTCTCTTCCGCAGTGCTGTGACAGGACCGCGTGTCATTGTTCCTGACAAGGAGGAGACACCTGTGTGTGGTTTGCTGTTTCAAAACTATGGGATGCACGTGGACGGGGAGGTGCTGTGTCCGATGTTAGTCATGGCGTGCGGGATCGGCATAATGGAGGAGGATGTGAAGGGTCTCATGGTGCGGCTAGCAGAGGTGTGGCCTGCAGTGCAAGCACCAGACAACTGAGGGCAGAAAACTGAAAGTGAAGCCGCCCAAGGTGAGGAATAAGTGGTAGAGGAAACGGTTGTGTGGGATGTGAGGGTGGTGATGATGTGATTGGGTGACGAAGGAGACTGACACATGCGCAGTGCAGTAAAGGAATTAGATGTTTGGGGTGGGTGGTTCTCTCTGCTGTTACTTTTGTCCGTGTGATTCTTGTTGTCGTTGTTGCTGCTGCCTGTTTGTATTGGGATGTGCGGCTCTCTTTTTCTCTGCTCTACACTGCACTGCATCGTGAGAGAACAAGACGCGGTTGTGGTAGCGAAGGCAATCGGGCAGACAGAAGTAGAAAGAGGAAGTGGCGGAACGCACACACAAGCGAAGGTCGGTTCTTGCGCCGAGTGGCAGTAAAAGTCGTGCAGGTGTGTTGTAAAGCCGCGAGAGGGGGTGAGGGGAAATGGTGAAGCAGCGCATGACGGCACTTGACGTGCGAGCGTCAGTGGAGGAGATGCGCAAAGAACTCTCTGGGCTTCGGTTGCTGAACATCTACGACATCTCCTCAAAGATGTTTCTTTTCAAATTCGGTCACGGAGAAAACAAAAAGATGCTCCTGTTGGAGAGCGGCGTGCGCATGCATCTAACGCAGTTGGTGCGGGAAAAGCCGAAGGTGCCGTCACAGTTCACGCTGAAGCTGCGCAAACATGTGCGGGCCTGGCGTCTGGACTCCGTGATGCAGTTGCAGCACGACCGAACGGTGGATTTCCGATTTGGTGTGACGGAAGGGGCATCGTACCACATCATCATTGAACTCTTCGCCAAGGGAAACATTGTGCTGACCGATAGCGAGTACCGTATCATGCTGCTGCATCGTACGCACAGGGACGACGACATCAAGATGTTCGTGCGCGAGTTGTACCCAGTGACGGGATCCTTCGGGGAACGCGGTGCGGAGGAGCTGCACGGGAAGCCGCAGTCTGTTGAGGAACAGCGGGCGCAACGCACGGAGGCACTGCGGCGGGAGTGGAACGCTGTGTTTTCTCGTCATGCTGATTATGAGACAACACGATCGACCTTATCTGCCGTACATCACTTTGGTCCTGCCCTTGCAGATCACATTTTGACGGTTGCCGGTGTGAAGAGCGTCAAGAAAGGCGATATGAAATGCAGCGGGGAGGAGATGTTCACCCTGCTGCTGCCGGGCATGCTGCAGGCATGGGAGATTGCCTTCTCAGACCTCCCACCAGGTGGTTACCTGATCATAGCTGCAAAGGGCAGAAAGGGGCATAAAGGCACCGTCCTGGACGCCCCTAGTCAACAACAACAGCAACAACGTGCCATCGGAAAAGGTGAGGGGGAGACGAGCTTCTCGGATTCCGCGCAGCCACTGCAGACCGTGCAGTACGATGATTTTAGCCCTGTGCTTCTTGCGCAGTACCATGGCGATGGTGTCATGACAACGTTCTTGCCGAATTTCGGAAGTGTGTGTGACGCCTTCTTCCTTTACACCGAGACGGAAAAGATTGATCAGCACAATGAAAAGAAGACAACATCGGTGTTATCCAAAAAGGAGAAGTTTGAGCGTGATCACAAGCGTCGCATCAGCGCGCTTGAGCGAGATCAGGAGGAGAATCGTCGCAAAGGTGAACTCATCATTCAGAACGCCGAGAAGATTGACGAGGCAATTGGTCTCATTAACGGTGCACTTGCTGCTGGCATTCAGTGGGACGCACTACGCCGCCTGCTGAAGCAGCGGCATGCAGAGGGTCACCCGGTGGCATACATGGTGCACGACCTTTTCCTCGAGCGCAACAGCATCTCCGTTCTGGTAGAGATCAGCGATTATGAGTCGCAATCGGATGAGAAGGAAGAGGATTGTGATATGGAGGCTTGCGTCATTGAGGTGGATCTTAGCAAGACAGCATACGCCAATGCATCAGTGTACTTCACGAAGAAGAAAGCAAACCGCGCGAAACTCGACAAGACGGTCGCGTCTACCGCAAAGGCGATGGCGGGGGCGGAGAAAAAGGGTGAACGTCTTTCGGCAAAACAGCAGACGAAAAAGGCAATTGTGAAGGAGCGACGTCGATGGTGGTGGGAGAAATTTTCGTGGTTCCGCACAGCCTGCGGTGATCTCGTGCTGCAAGGAAAGGACACGCAGACGACCGAGATACTCGTTCGTCGCGTCATGCAGCTTGGTGACATATTTGTGAGCTGCGACATAGATGGCGCGTTCCCGTGCATCCTGCGGGCGGTATGGTCTTCGTGGGCCGCTAACATGGGAGAGGATGGCGATGAAAGTGTAGAGAAGCGGGGGATGAGGGCGGTGCCGCTGCACTTGACAAGCCTCGATGAGGCTGGTGCATGGTGCGTGAGTCGCAGCTCGGCGTGGGAGAGCAAATTTAGTGTCGGCGCGTGGTGGGTGCACGCCTCGCAGATTACTGGTGGCACGGCGGCTGGCTGCTACATTTTTGAGGGGGAGAAGCACTACCTGCGGCCGCAGCCCCTTACGCTGGCCTGTGGGATTTTGTTCTGCGTTTCGTCACGCAGCAATGGCCCATGCGACCTCGAGGAGTTTCCAAATATTCTTCCGAGCAACGATGAGAGTTCATTTCTTCCAGCAGACAGCGCCACCGCGCTGCACGTGTTGCCATCTGTTGAGGAGATTCGTGGACCCCGTCGTCGCCCGCAGCAAATCTCTTCCAATTCAAGAAAACAGGTACCGAGTGCTACTATACCCCCTGACGCAAAAACAACAACAACAGCAGCGGAAGCGGAAGCGGTTGCAGGAGCAGAGGGGACGGCGCGGACATGCGGTGCTGCTAAGGGCAATCCGCAGCTCACGAAATACCAGCGGAAGAAGCTGAAGAAAATTCAGCACAAATACAAGGACCAGGATGATGAGGACCGCCTGCAGGGGGCTCTCCTCAATGGCAACCAGCTGTCGATGGTGCAACAGGAGCTGCTGGTTCTCGAAGGCAAAAGAGACAAACACCGAGATCCTGCATCACTGCCATCGCTACCACCAACGGTGACACAAACAGCAACCAAAGAAGATCTTAATGACAGCAGCGGCGACGACGAGAATCAAGAGTTGGAAATGAAAGTTGTACCGCCGCTAGAAGATGGGGATGAAGTAGGCGATTATCGTCACACGTCTTTCTCTGGCACCAATAAGCCCGAGGGTCACGAACAACAGCAGAGGCGACAGCAAACGTCCTGGCAGTCGCATGTGGCTGATGCCGCAGCATCTGTTGAAGCTACACGCTCTGCTTATGACGCTGAGCTTCGCCGAGAATGGTGGTCTATCACCTCGCAACCTCAACCAGCCGATAAGATTGAGTACGCCGTGGCCGTATGCGCGCCCATGAGTTCTGTCATCTCGTACAAGTACCGCGCTGAGTTATCATGGGGCACTTCCAAGAAAGGACAGGTGGCAAGCAGCTTGTTGCTGCACTTTACACAATTACTTTCAGCCGATACAAACACGTCAGAAGCGCATGCTGTCCGATCACTGGACACAAATGACGTAATGGAGCAACTGCGCGGTAACCTGAAACGCCTCAACACAGGCAGGGCGAGCAAAGCATAGCGCATGCATCCAATGCACTTTCCATTGCTCTGTTTACATGTCCCATTGTGTCACTGGGGATGGGAAAGAAAGTCCAGCTGATGCGGAAGAAGAAATGTTATGCCCACGTAAGTTCTACGTGCCACGACGAAACGGCGAGCGGCACAACAACGTAAAAAAAAAAAACCCTTTTTTTTCCATTAGCCATTTTTTACAGCCCGTTTCTCATCGGCAACACAAAATAACATTCAATACCATCAATGAAGATCAACCCCACCCCCCCAACAACAAAAAAAAAGGCGAAATTACACAAAAGTGGGTCATCACTACTACTTCCTTATTACCACCTACATTCATTCATTTTTCATCTCCCTCATCTTCAATCAAACAACACAGTATTTACTGACTCCACAATGGCTGACCAACTCTCCAATGAGCAGATCTCCGAGTTCAAGGAGGCGTTCTCGCTGTTCGACAAGGACGGTGACGGCACCATCACGACGAAGGAGCTTGGCACGGTGATGCGCTCGCTGGGTCAGAACCCGACGGAGGCGGAGCTGCAGGACATGATCAACGAGGTGGACCAGGACGGAAGCGGCACAATCGACTTCCCCGAGTTTCTGACGCTCATGGCGCGCAAGATGCAGGACTCGGACTCGGAGGAGGAAATCAAGGAGGCGTTTCGCGTGTTTGACAAGGACGGCAACGGGTTCATCTCCGCCGCAGAGCTGCGCCACGTCATGACGAACCTCGGCGAGAAGCTGACGGACGAGGAGGTGGATGAGATGATCCGCGAGGCAGACGTGGACGGTGATGGCCAAATCAACTACGAGGAGTTTGTCAAGATGATGATGAGCAAGTAGGGATTTTGCGCTGCTGCCACGCGCTCCACCGACACTAGATACCTGACTGGTGCGAGCGTGTGCTCAGAACGTGAGTGTGCGAAGCGGGACGGTGGAGCGGCAGCGCTGGATGTGAGTGGGACGATTCCAGACGTAGCAGGGGAGAAATCTGACATCGCTGCCGCCACCACCACCTACGCGCGGGGGGAGCAATGCTGAAAGGAAGTAGGAGGAGAGGGAGAGGGAGAGGGAGAGGGNAGACGTGGACGGTGATGGCCAAATCAACTACGAGGAGTTTGTCAAGATGATGATGAGCAAGTAGGGATTTTGCGCTGTTGTTCATTTGTTTATGTTTCATAGAAATTATTATTATTATTCTGTGCACCGAACTCTTTGGTGGACTAATTGTGGTTTTTTTTTTTTTGGCAGGACAAGGATGATGTAGTTGGTATGGATGGAAAGATGCTTTTTTTTGTGTGTGTATCTCGTCTTCTTGTTTCTTTTATGGCAGAGTAGATGCGATGGCTGCCACAGTGACTACAGTGGTGAGTAAAAGGCGTTTGTGTTGAATGACTGAGGATTGTGGTCTGATGAGTGTTTTTTTTTTTTTGTGTGTGGAGCTGAATGAAGCGAAGTATTCTGGGAAAGAAACAATATGGCGGAGGAGCGTAGAATTGTGTTTTTTTTTTTCTGTATTTCCATCTTCTTCTTGTCGCTGCTGAAAGGTCATTTTTAGTTTGATGCATTGTATACTGGTGTGTGTGTGTGTGTGTGTTTGTTTGTTCCCCTTTTCTTTGGAAGGTGGGGGGAGGGGGGGGTTCTTGCTGTTAGCGCGTGTCCCACTGAATATTTGGTACAGTCGTTGGTGGCGGATCTTGCGGCCGCAACACACTGCGGGTTTCTTCTGTTTTCGTTCTCTCGCTTTTTCCCTTCCCGTTGATGTTATCGTGTTTTGACCTTCTGCAGTGTGTATTAGTTCTCATTAGCACCTGAAGTGGATTTTCTCCTAGACGTGTGGTTTGGTTTTTTTTTTTCTTTTCCGGCGAGAGATCTACAGGGACCTTTGCGCAGACTGTGATGCGAACTTGGAATCCCAACTCATCCCCGAAGTGTGAGGGTGGATCGGAAGCTGCGCCAGCACCCGTAGTGGGAGCGTCGTGTTCGGATGTCCGTGGCTTCTCTCGTCCTGTTTACCGCAGGCCCATTTCACACAACACCATTGCCGAGCTCTCGGAGGGGTATCGCGTGCTGAGTGGTGGTCAGCGAAAGGTGTCCGCTCCAAAGAAGGAAGTGTTTGCGCTGATGGAGAACGTCGGTCTGCACATGACGGAGGAGGAGTTTTATGAGGCAATGCGGGTGGTGGGGCAGGGGGAGCAGCGGAATACGGAAGAGTTAAGCCTCACGGACTTCCTGCTTTTGATGACGCGTGAGGTAGATAGTTCGATGGTGGACGAACTCCGCACCGCCTTCCACTATTATGATAAAAACAGGACAGGCTACATTACGCGGAAGCAGTTTACGGAGATGTTCGCAACGCTGGGTGAGCGGTCGTCATCGGAGGAATTGGAGGAGCTTCTTTCCATCGCAGAACCGGATGATTTAGAAGAGAAGATCGACTACAACAATTTTTTGAATGAGTTGGCTCTCCGGCTGAACTGCATGTAGCGAACGCGGGTAGGAAAGAAACAACAACAACAACAACAACAAAAAAGGGTGGGGAAGAGCGTGAGAGAGGCGTATAGTAACAACTGCTTCTTTGAGAATATTGAGATGATCATCGACATTTGTTATGGCAGCCGCAACGGCGCACAAACCTGAGGTATGAGTCCCTGTGTAAAGTAGCACGAGTCTCTCTCTTCCTTTCTTTCTATGTTTCCGTGTAGGAATGGGGATGAGGACGAAAAAAAAAATATAATATATATATATATATATATATATATATATATATATATATATTATATTATATTTTCCCCTCTTTTATCCTTCAATGGCTGTATTTTGTCCGTGCCCCTTTCCCTGCCTTCCAGGGATCATCCACACTCTCCCTACCTTTTCCTTGTATATATATATATATATATATATATATACATATACATATTGGTTTTTTCCCCCCTTCTCTAGTAATGTGGAGTGGAAAGATACCTTCGAGTTTCTTGCATTATTCTCTTGCAGTTTGTGTGTGGTTTTCATGCTTCAAAATGTGCTCTCTCGAATTCTCTTACTCCTTCACCTGATGTTGTGATGTGCATGCCTATGTTCCGCCTTTGTACCATTTCTTCACCTTGCACTTCACTTTTTTTTTTCTTTATTGCTGCTGCTACCTGCCACCTTTTTTTTGTAGGAGCATCACACCATGCAGATCTTTGTGAAGACGCTGACGGGCAAGACGATTGCGCTGGAGGTGGAGGCAAGCGACACTATTGAGAATGTGAAGGCCAAGATCCAAGACAAGGAGGGCATCCCGCCGGACCAGCAGCGTCTGATCTTTGCGGGGAAGCAGCTGGAGGAGGGCCGCACGCTGGCAGACTACAACATCCAGAAGGAGTCGACGCTGCACCTTGTGCTGCGCCTGCGCGGTGGCGTGATGGAGCCTACACTTGAGGCACTGGCGAAGAAGTACAACTGGGAGAAGCAGGTGTGCCGCCGCTGCTACGCTCGCCTTCCAGTGCGCGCGTCTAACTGCCGCAAGAAGGCATGCGGACATTGCTCGAACCTGCGCATGAAGAAGAAGCTGCGATAGAAAGCTGTGCGCGCCTTGGAACCCGCCATTTGCCATTGGTGTTTATTACTGTTCCTTTTCTTATTTCTGGTGAGACTGTTTTTTTATTGATTTCACTGCGAGGGAGTGATCTCGTGTGTGTCTTGTGTGCGTGTTGGGGTCACATATGAGCTGCTTCTGCTGCTGCAGCCTACTAAAATTCTTCGTACACACGACCTTCTGTCGCCCCTCTTGTTTTCCAGTGCCCTCTTCTGATTCTAGACGTATATATATAAATATATATATATATATATATATATATATATATATATATATATATATATATATATATAGTTTTTTTTTTCTTTTTAATCCACGAGATATTAGAAAGGAAGGGCTATCTTTCTTCGTGTCAGTGTGTGTTTGTTTCTCCTGTGCGAGCACAGGTCCTGTCACTTTTCTTTTCTGTATATCAGAGGGGAAAAAAAAGGGGAAACGTAGGGTTGAGACAGCGACTTCTACTTCGATGTTTGATTGTTTTGCTCGATTCTGGAGACGCCACGCACCGCAATGTTGTTGCGGTGGTGCAGCGGGGGAAGTTGGCTCGGGTCTCGGCGGTGAGTCTGCAGTGAGCGGGTCTGAGCCCTTCGTAGAGATTGAAATCCTCCGGAAGGATGTAAACACCGCGCGGAAGTTCCCCGGTAACCACATCCGCACCGCCAAGTATACACGCCTGAACTGCATTCCCTGCAGTCTGCTGAGTCAGTTCCGAAAGGTGTCTAATGTGTTTTTCTTAGCTGTGATGATACTTTCCCTTATCCCAGGCACGAGCCCGGTCAACCCGTTTAGTTGTGTTTTACCATTTTGCATTGTCCTTGGTGCTGGGATATCGAAAGATATCTGGGAAGACCGAAAAAGGTATCAGTCGGACAGTCGCGCAAATGGTATGAAGGTGCTAGTCTTGCGTGGGGATGATTTTGTTAATATACCCTCCTGTGATGTGTGCGTTGGCGATGTGATGCTGTACAAACTGGGCGATGAAGTGGTGGCGGATGCTGTATTGCTCAACACATCCCTTTCAGATGGTGTCGCATACATTGAGACGGTCAGTCTCGACGGGGAGACGAACGCCAAGATGCGCCGTGCGAAACCGGAGACAGTTGCGCGCCTCGGGACTGTAGAAGACATCATTGAGAACTGCCTGCCAGATGTTGCAATGCGGAAGTACTTTAGGGTGAACGGTACGACAGCGGGCTGGGGGAAACCTACTCCCGCCGAGGTGGCCAAGCCTGCGCATGCGCCGATGGCAACGTTGGAGCATATGGAAGAGGACTCATATGGGAAAAAATCAAAAAATTCACCGCTACATTCCAGTGGTTTTCATAACAATAATGCGGCTAATGCGAGAGGTGGGCAGTTGCAACGCATGTTGGATGTCAATTGTCGCGACCCATTGGTTGTGGGGAATTCAGAATCACGTCTATCACACGCTCGCTCTAGGACATTTGCTGCCTCTGATGGAGTGGGGATTACGGCGAATACATGCCATAGACGCCAACTCACGTTTGATGAGCGTTTTGCAGTGGGACGTGAATTACCGATGCCATCTGATATTTTAGAGATGACACGTGTTTACGAGCAACGACAGAAATACCGCTTTGCACGAAGCATGACCTCAGTGCTGCTGGATCAAGAAAAGATCGACTTGGCGGGCACGTTTCCAAGCGGTGGGGGGAGCGAGGGGAATGTTGGCAAGCTGGCGCTGGAAGGGGCTGAAAGCAGCTGCACCAGTGGCAGTGGAGTTGTGGTTCTTGGCGCCCCGCCGTGCCCCGAGCTGTACTCGTGGATTGGGCAGCTTCGGATCCGTGGTGGCGAGGCTGTTCCGCTGGACGTTGAGCAGCTTCTTCCCCGTGGGTGTGTGATACGCAACACGGAGTGGGTGCTCTGCACGGTTGTGTACACGGGGAAGGACACCAAGCTGCTGCTTAACATGCGACCCCGGAGAAAGAAGGTCTCTGTAATTGAGCAACGTGCCAACTACATCACCTTCTTTCTGGTGCTTCTGCATCAGGCATTGGTCTTGATTTTGTGTATATTTGCGTTGCTGTGGCGTAATAGACATCTGGGAACACCAGAGGAGATAAAAAGTGGATTTAATACGTGGTACGTTCGGTGGAATCTCGAGCGCCACACTGCACCGTATTTCTTCAGCATGTGTTACTTGACGAACTTTGTCTTGCTTTCGAGCCTGATTCCGATTTCATTGTATGTTATGCTGGAGTTTAACAAGGCTATGCAGATGGTTCTCATTGCGCGTGACAAGCGAATGGCAAACTACGATGAATTCAGTGGGGAGCTGCGATACTCACGTCCCAAAAATTCCGAACTGAATTCTCAACTTGCCCGTGTGCAGTACATTTTCACTGACAAAACCGGCACGTTGACGGAGAATCTCATGACCTACGTGGGTGGCTGTGCGGGGACGGACAAACACAATGAGCAGGAGAGACCAGGTGGGCTTGGCGAAGCATTCTTGGAGCTGGTGCAGCATCACTCGAAGAGTTCTATTGGTGGATCTTCTCCCGCACCGAAAGCCTTTCCATTGTTTCAGGGCGAGCAGCGCCAGCGCCTCGATTTTGATGAAGTGAGGATGGAGTCGGAGCCGCTCTACCAGTATCTTCGTGCGCTGTCGCTGTGTCATAGCGTCGTGTGTTTCAACCGCGCAGACCTCAAGCGGACCGTTTGCACATGGCCTCTCAATCCATCTCCCAACGGAGCGCCTGCGCTTGATGCCAGTATTAGCAACACCCGAACGTTCGACTCTGCTCTATACGAGCCTTTTGCACACGAGAAGCAGGGGTCTTTTTTGGGCGCAACTGTCTCATCGTTTAATGCGAATGTGGGAGGCGGTGTGGGTAAGCTCTTGCACGGACGCACCGGCAGTGCGTCGTGGTACTTGACGCGTCACGATGACATGATGACCCATCAACGCCATGCGACGATGTCGCATCAGGTGAGTAGGCTGAGGGATGATTCGAAAATCTACGAGGGCCAGTCACTTGATGAGATAGCGTTGGTAACCGCCGCCCGAAACAACCTCTTCGCATTGCAGAAGCGGAGTGCAAAGCATATGTTTGTGAAGGTTGTAGACAAGCTTCTCTGCTATGAAATTGTCGCCGAGTTGGAATTCACTTCGCAGCGAAAGCTCATGAGTGTCCTGCTCTGCCGGAGTCCCATGTATGACCAGACCGACGTTTCTCTGGACCGCACCACATCTAATAGCTATCGCCGTCCAACAGGGGTGACTTCTGATGAGTTACCGGAATTGCAGACTCTTTCAGAGTTCAGGCAGAGGGCTGTGATAAACCCCACAGTGACCCAAAGGGGAGAGCAGATTCCTGCAAAAGATGCGTTGCACATGCAGGAGCACATCCTTGGTGTTGCATGCGATGACGTGAAAGAGTCGGGATGCACGGAAACGGGGCGCCAGTATCTTTTGCTCGTGAAGGGAGCGGACAACAGCATGATGTCGATTATAAACAAGAGAAATACAAGAAATACGAAATTAGCGCCTTTTTTCCAGCGGGAGTTAGAGAGAATGGGGCGGGAAGGCCTGCGTACCCTCGTCTTGGGGCAACGTTATCTCTCTGAGCGGGAGGTGTGTTGTTGGATGCCGGATTTTCATGAGGCTCGGTGCAGCATGCACTACCGCAGCGAGAAACTTCACAAGGTGTACGCTTTAATTGAAAAGGATATTGATCTTATTGGTACAACAGCTGTGGAGGATCAGCTGCAGGAGGGTGTTCGAGAGACGCTGGAGTTTTTCCTACAGGCAGAAATTGTTGTGTGGGTGCTTACGGGCGACAAGCGCGAGACGGCCGTGACGATTGCTGTCACGAGCAGCATTATTGATCGAGATTTTGAGGATTATGTCTTCCACCTCGATGTTGCTTCCGCGCTTACACTCAGCACACCTTCTGTTGACGACACCGATATGTTACCGGTGGAAACAATTCAGGCTCAGATGGATGCGATCGCGGAGAGTTGTGCGAAGGCTTCTGCCTTGTATGATGACAAGCGTGTTGTTGTAATGGTGATAGACGGTTCCACTCTGGATGTGGTCTTCAGTGATGAAGGTTGCACGCGTAAGTTCTTGGAGCTTGGTATGCGTTGTCGCAGTGCTATCTGCTGCCGTATGACACCAATGCAGAAGGCAAAGGTGGTGAGGCTTTTTCAGAAGAACACGAACGCCGTTGCACTTGCGGTTGGCGACGGTGCCAATGATGCCTCAATGATTCTTGAGAGTCGTATTGGGGTTGGCATCATGGGCCTTGAGGGCTCACAGGCGGAGTTGGCAAGCGACTACGCGATTCCAAAGTTTCGCTTCCTGAAACGACTAATGATGGTGCACGGTCGCTTCTCGCTCTACCGGGATGCACATTGCATCCTGTTCAGCCTATACAAGAACATTTTCTTCACCTTAGGCACCTTTGCATACACTCTTTACAGCAACTTCTCTGGGGTATTATTGGTGGATTCATGGCTGCTCGCTATGTTTAACTTGTTTTTCTGCTCCTTGCAGCCGCTGGTAATTGGTGTCCTTGAAAAGGATGTGGAGGACGAACTCGCGGAATCTTTGCCGTCACTTTACCCGGCGCTGGGGCGTGCGGAAATGTTTTTCAGTTGGCCTTACATTCTCAAGTGGTTATTGGACGGTGTTATTGATGGTATTTCGCTCTTCTTTTTCCTTGTGTACGCTGTGGCACCGCGGGATGCGCTGTACCCATACCGCAGCGCCACCATTGAGGACTATGGCATGCTGTTTTTTATTTTAATGTTGGTCATGTTGAACCTGCGAGTTTTTTCATTGTTGACGTGCTACACAGTCGTCACCGTCGCCGTCTTAATTTTTTGTTTTGTTGCAATTCCTCTGTTTACGATATTGTACTCAGCCTTGCCAAGTCTATTGAATTCCAACTGGTGTGTGCTCATTGCAATGGAGCTTATGGGAATGGGGAAGTTTTATCTATTTGTGCTACTCATGTGTGGTCTCTTTGTGGTGTACGGACTGGGGGTAAATGTGTACATTATGCTCTTCTATCCGTGGACAAACGGTGGGCATGCGATGCGTGCAGCATGGCGTTCAAAATACCGGCACGCGCACCATGAGCGCCTCAAACAACTCCATTAGGTGCCGACGCCATTTTTCGTACTGTTTGGTTTCAAATTTTCTTTTTGTTGTTGTTCGACACCCCACATACATCCGCATCACATCCCTCTGATTGACGCACCATCGCTAGTAACAATTGCAATGACGATGGCATGGGTGTTACAGATGTGCTCCACGCCTAGACACATATTCCCCTCTCACTTCCACCATCCGTTCGAGGCATACATGTGCACCAAGAAGGAGGAATGCAATGGCCCTCCCCAGGCGAAGGGCACCGCGGGTCTTTTCTTGTGTGCGTCACCCCTCTTTTTCCTCCCCCACCCCTCTTTCCCCCTTCTCACAGCTGCATGTCCGTGTGAAAGCGTGTCCGTGCGGAATGCTACAGCCATCTCGCCTCTTCAAATAACTAAAAAAAATCTGTTGTCCCCCCCCCCCCTCCTTTTATCGAGAAAAGAAAAAAATTTTCTCTGTTGTTGCCTTTTTTTTTTTTTTTCTTCCTTTGCATGTGATTGGCTCTAGTTCATTCGAGTGGGAAGGCCATCAGCCGCTGGTGTGTGAGAGACGCACAGCTAACATTTGTTTGGGTGGAGGTGGGAAAGTTGGCACATGCTCCCCACCCTTCTCTATCTTTCTGTCTCTCCTCCCTGTGCGCGCGGACACTCTCCCACACGCGCAGTGAAGGCGGCGACGGTGTAATCGATTATATGGTGGTGTGAGAGAAAAGGAGAAGATAAAAAAAAAAAATTGTTGTTGCTGTTGGGGGTTATCTTCTCTGAGAAGCGGCGATGGGGTGTGTGGAAGGGAAGGTGGGTTTGTTGTTGGCAGCACGCTGGTTGCTACTTGTACACAGACACACATTATATATATATATATATATATATCCACCTTTAAAGTTTAATCCTCCTCCACACACAGAAAGAGCTGTATTGTTGTTTTTATTCTCCCCATCACACGCACACACCCCTATTCCCCGTCAGATGATTCTTGTTAGTAAAAGCGGCAGCAACATAGAGGGGGAGTGAGTTGTTTTTTTTTTTTTTTATGGGGGGGGGACACACACACAAAAGAAACAATCATTTGTTGAACTCTCTTCTTGCACGCCTACCTCGTTCCTCAGTGTTTCTGTTGCTGCGTTGTTTTCATTTCATCTATGCGATATCTCTTTATTATTTTTACTTCAACTTTGCTCCTATTTGCCCCCTTCCCCCTTTATGGACCAGCCAAGTAGTAGCATCATTGAAGAAACAGCGGCCCCGCCAGAACAAAAAGGAGTGGAAGCTTGTGTACCAGCTGCGTGGCGGAAAGAAGGGAGGGGGCACACCGTTGCCAAAAATAAAATATCGAGATTCACCCCCCCCCCCTCCCCCCCCTAGCATTATTTCTTGCGTGAAGTGTTTTTGTGTGGCTGGTGCGCTTTGGAGTCATGTTGTTGTCGCTCATTCAACGGACGGCGAATTCACGCATCTCTTCCTTGGCGCTCGCCGCACTTCACACCCCGGCGGTCCTACCGTCAAAGTTCTTGGGTGCCGTCGTGAACAGAAGGCGTGTTCATCCCATTTCTACTGCTTCTGTCGTGGCTGGTTCCTTTCGCTCGTCAAATGAATTGTGCGAAACCCCTGGCACGTCAACTGTTGTTCCCTCTGCTACAAGTGAATTGGAGGACGATGAGTTATTTGTTAGTGACCCACGTCTGAGAATCTGGCGCGACGAAGAGGAGCTGCTTCGAGTCTCAGTGGAGCGGCTGGAGGAAGAGCGGGAACTCGCAAGCATGCGACGCAAATGCGAGGAGGAGCTGCAGTCGCTGCGCGAAGGCTTGAAGGTGCGTGAAGGGCAAGTGGAACGCATTGTTCGCCGCGTCATCACGAAAGATCCTTCAGGGAGGTGGCGGGCACCTGTTACACAAACAGCAATTCCTGCTGGTGTTGCTAGCGATGTTGTGGGCAGCGGTGGTGGGGTTGACGTTGTTGCTGCTTCTGCCGACGAGCCCCTGGAGGTGGAAACATCGGTTGAGGAATGTGGAGCCGGCAGCAGCAGCGCTGGTGCCCACCACGAACCAAACGACGATAGGAGGTGTTACGTGGGCCTCAACAAGACGTTCCTCAGGAACACCATGGGTCAGACGGATCAGAACGTCAGATGGACGCTGCAGCCGTCATCGGCCCCACTTGTACTGCTGCTGCACGAGATGGAGGAGCATGCGACAGACGATATTAGTGCCGCACCGAAGAATGCCAGGTGGTCAGAAAATGTCTCTGGTAGGGAGGCTAAGGGTATCGACGCCAGAGAGCATAGTTTGAAAGTGAGGGGGGGAATATCTGGGGCAGACATTAACGTCAGGGGGAAGAAGAAGAGGAAGAGCAACAACAACACGAGTAGTGGTACCGCCACTACTGCTGCTGTTGCCTCTAGTAGTGGTAATAGTAACGCCAGGAGCTGCAGCAGCAACAATGGCGACGGCAGAAGCAAAGCAAAGGTGGAACAGTGCGGCAAAAGGATGATAGGGGCGAAGAAGTCCGAGAAGCAGCCCACCACCGCAAATAAGAAGAGGCCTGTCATCGCAGCTGGCAGCAGCAGTGGAGCTGTTGGCCGAGTGCCAAAGAAAGAGCCTATCTCGTCGGAGAATAAGTCATCGGCGTGGATGAACACCTCACAAGCTTGGAATAATAATAAAAGTCGCAGAAGGAAGCCGCCGATGAAGGAGATAAAGAAGACTACCAGCGAAAGCGGCAACCACGCACACCACTCTTTCACCAGAAGACGGCAGGCCTAGGAAGGGAATCGGTTAAAGGGATCCCTGGGCCGAACGTATCTGTGTTGTTTTCCTTGTAACTGTTTTTTTTTTTTTTTGCTCTCAGTGCAAGGTGTCAACTATTCCTGCAGTGTTGATGGCATGTGGGGAGCGGCATTTTCTTTTTTTTTTGTATATATATGCGTGTGTGTGTGTAAGTAGCTAATGCTTGGAGTGGCGTACCATTGCACCTTTTTCTCCCTTGTTTGCTTTCGTTTCTGAGTGCTGCCCTATAGTGTCCGGTTTGCCTTAAGGATAGCTGGGGACAGCACGCATATATATATATATATATATATATATATAATGTCGAATGATGCGGTGCCATCTCCCCGTATTCGCGTGCATGATGCTGTGCTATATACGCAGCTGATGAATGCAGCGGACTGGAGTCGCACCATTGAGAGGGAGCAGAAGAGGCGCCGGTTGACGCTGCGCCGCCAAATCGAGGCGGAGCAGCTGCAGGTGCGGGAAGAAAAGAGGTTGGAGGGGGCGCAATTGCTTGCGGCACAGGATACGGCATTTTCTGAGGCACAACATCAGAAGCAGTTGCGGGAAAAGGCACAGACGCAGGAGATGGTGAAGTTCCGTCGCCGGATCGAAAATTTTATGCGGGAGCACAAGGAGCTCATCGGGCGATGCGCCTTTGAGGGGGAACGCAGCCTCGTACATAGGCAGCGGGTGTTTGCTTCTCTTAGTCGTGCTTGGGAGGACGAAGTGCTTCGGCCTGTGCAAGAGAGCATTGAAGCGCAAATGGACGATACACATGGAGAAAGGCAGCGGAGAGTGATGCGGCACGAAATGATGTCTTCTTTCATTGCCGAGTGCAACCGGGTCAAGAAGCTTGGTGGTCAACATGCCGTGTTCCTTGACCTTATCGATGAGGTGCAGTACAACCCATTGCAGCAGCTGCAGAGTTGTGCCATTCTCTATCCTACACCGCACAAAAAGATTGCGGTAGATGTGCACCGCCAGGAAGCGCGGGATGTGCAACGGAAGTATGCGCAGCTCGCGCTCGACTATCGTGGTTTGGCGCACGAGTCCACCACTGGGGTGCTGTCAGGTGGAAAGCCACTGCGAATGGAACTTCCAGCGTCAACATCCTTTCCTACCACAATTGAAGCGCGCTCTGCGGCGGTGAAATCGTTTGATACTACCGTGTCAGCCTTCTCTCCTGAATCGCTGCTTCTCGGGGCAACAGTAGTGGACAGCTCGGAAAGCAAGCTGTGTGGTTTACAGGGGACGCGAGCAGAAACAACGGGATCCACAAAAAAATCTCAAGAAACAAGAGAGGTGATGCCGCTGCCTCTGGTGCATGGTGCGGATGCTGACAGCCACGACTCGCTGGCATTTCGGCTGCTGGCGCAACGTGCACCGAAGCCCCGCTCGCACTACCTTCCTGTCCGTGCATGGGACCGGTTTACCGAGACGATGTACGGGTGGGGAGCGACGGCGGATGGAGACGTCAAACCGTTTTGTGAGCGTCACATGGATTCTGCGTGGATGATGCAGCGATCAAATGTGATGTTCGACCACTACACTTTTCCTCGTGGACTGACGAAGCCGATCCACACCGGCAAGCGGGTGGTGTGAGGGTTTGCTGCAGCCTCTTGCACACAAAATGTGAAGTTTTCTTCCTCATTTCATTCCTCTTCAAAAGGGGAATTAAAAACAAAAAAAAAATGTATACACAAGTGGGAAAAAAAAGGGGGACAAGAACAGTTGCACACTTTAGCGTTGATGCGAGCTCACTGCTGTTTTTTTTTTTCGTTTTTGCCAACCGACGCCTCCTTTCCTTTTATTTATGCATCTGTTTTTTTTCTCTTCCCCTTCCCTTCCCTTCTTTCCTTCTCTCTCCCCGCCTGTGTGTTTGCCTCGGGCGATTGATGCATGCATGCAAAATTTTTGCCATGGACTTTGTTACTGATGCAAAGGTCAGGCCGAAACTGTGGCTGTGTGGCGAACGTGGGATTTCAAGTGAGCGAAGAGAGATGAATTCTTACGCGCGGCTGTTTTGCGGTGACCAATCCGCCTACTCTTGGGTCGGGTGGAAACGTCGTGTTGACAAGCAACTATTCTTTGGCAGCATTCTCGTTGCTGTCGCCACGTACGCCGGTGTGTATTACTCTGAGGAGAAGGAGCGGGAAAGACGGCACACATCCATCGAGAAGGATATTGAGCGCGAGCAATGGCGGGCACGAGAGTTGGGGCTCGACGAGCCTGTTGACGATGGTTTCGCGAAGCGGTACGTCCAGCAGGTGCAGAAGAATCGATAATGTGAGGTTTTCCCAACATCATCTTCCCATCTCTCCATTCCTCTTTCTTTCTTTATGAGTCTCTGTGCGACTGTGCATGCAACGCACCGCTACGGTGTGGCTGATGGAATGGGAAAGAGAAGTGAATAGCGGCGGTCTGTATTGTGCTTCTTTCCTTTTGACTTGCTTTTCTGGTGAGTTCTTCAAGGCGGCTTGCCAAGGAGTTGCGTGAGGATTATATACACGCAAGTACAGGCATACGTAGTTTTCCAATGGACGCACGGGGATCCGTCTCCCCCACCACCATCCATGCCAGCGGCACGGAGCCGCGGATTAAAATCATCTCCATTGGTTCTACTGGTGTGGGGAAGAGCTGCATCGTCAAGAGGTACTGCGAGGGCCGCTTCGTGTCGAAGTACATCCCTACAATTGGCATCGATTACGGTGTGAAGCGGGTGCAGTTACGTGCCGCGTCCAAGACGTCATCTTCAACTTCCAAAATTTCAGTGCGGGTGAACTTCTGGGACATGGCTGGAGGAGAGGAATACCTTGAGATCCGAAATGAGTTTTACTACTCTGCGGAGGGCGTGCTGCTGGTGTATGACGTCACCGATGCTGCAAGTTTCGCTGCCCTGGAGAAATGGGTGGAGGAGTTGGAGAAGTACATGCATGTACGCCGAACAAGCGGTATCGACACGTCTTTGGGTCGTGAGCAAACAAGGCCTGTTGTGGTTGTGTGCGCGAACAAAGTGGACGATAATGTAGAGAGCGGCAGGCGGCGCATCGTGAGTAATGCGGAGGGCCGAAAGTGGGCAGAGGACCGGGGATACAAATACTTTGAGACGAGTGCGTGCTCTGGTACCCATGTCGCGGAGGCGCTTGAGACGCTTTTCAACGACGTGGTAGGAGCTTTCATGTAGAATCGATATACACACGCGTACGCAAGGAAGTGTGACAGTGTGCTTATTTCTCTCTCTCTGTGTGGGTGTGTATTTGTGTATGTGCTTTCTCTCCCTCCCTCTTGACTGTTGCTGCTTCTCTTCTTGGCTTGTTTTCTCTGGGTGTATTGTGGTCGGTTCCTCTGTCTGTGTGTTTGCTCGGTGGGGACACGCTTAGTTCTACGAAGGTTGAGAAATGCCTCGAAAGTACGTGTCGGAGTACGTGAAGAAGCGGCTGTGCGGTGCCCGTGTTTTGGGTTCCATAACGGAGGCCAACGCATCGACGCCCATCATCGGGACGCATAATGGTTCATTTCACTGCGATGAGGCTCTTGCCTGTGCGATGCTCCGCTGCAGCAAGAAGTTCGGTCCGGCCAACATTATTCGCACACGTGACCCAGATGTGCTGGAACAGTGCCATATCGTTGTGGACGTGGGCGGGGTGTACGACGAGGACAAAATGCGCTTCGATCACCACCAGCCGTCTTTCCACGGGACTATGGAGACGCCAAAACGGATGTACAACACCCGACTCTCTTCCGCCGGCCTTGTGTACAAGCACTTTGGCCGAGAAATCATTCAGGACTATGTAGAGTCTGCGCTGTCCTCGTCCTACAGCGCGCAGCTGCTCGACATGGGGAACTGGTCTACCAGCAGGAAGGGTCTGTCGGAGCGTGAGCTTGACACCGTCTTTGACATTGTGTACATGAACTTTGTGGAACACATTGATGGCATCGATAATGGCGTGAACGCGTATGGGCCTGCCGGAGAAGCCGCCCTTGCCGACGCCATGTCTTTGTCGTGTGTGCGGAATTACATCGTTTCGACGACCCTCTCCGACCGAATCGGCCGTCTCCTGCCGTGGTGGAATGAAGATGGCAATGGCAAAGTCGAGTGCGAAAATGCTGCGTTTCTGCAAGCAGTGGAGTTGGTGGCGTCGGAGTTCATCAGCACCGTCCACTACCATGTCTTCGCATGGCTGCCGGCGCGTGGAATCGTTGAGGATGCGTTTCTGACGGCAACGGACGTACACCCAAGTGGTCAGATCATCGTCTTCCGGGACCGATTTTGCCCGTGGAAGGATCATCTGTTTGAGCTGGAGGAAGCGAGCAACAAGACGGGCCATGTGCTGTACGCTCTCTTTGCCGACAAGGGGAATTGGCGCGTGCAGGCGGTTCCACAGGAGATCGCAGGGTTTCAGAGCCGCAAGCCGTTGCCGTGGCGTGGCCTTCGGGACGAGGAGCTAAGCAAAGCAAGCGGCATCGATGGTGGGATCTTTGTACATGTTTCTGGTTTCATTGGCGGAAACAAGACGTACGAGGGGGCGCTGCAAATGGCAGTGAAGGCGCTGACAGCGACAAGCTAAGTTCATATATATATATATATATATATATGTGTGTGTGTGCGTGTGCGACTAGTCGCACTTCTGGATAAACGACAAGGGAGGGGACGAGGAATAAAATAAAGATGAAATGAGTGGGGAGACGAGGGTGAGGTGCACGAGACGGTTTGAGGAGGGAGAGGGGGTGGGGTGCCGTGCTCATGTGCTGCGCTCTCTTCCCGCAGCTTTTTGCTTGGCAAACAAAATAGCACCCAGAAGAAGAGGAGGAGGTGGCGGGCAATCACGTCTTTTTTCTTTCTTTGTTTCGGTGGTGTTTTTGGCTGATGATTTTTGTTTCTCTTTCCGCTGCGAGGGGAGGGCGGCGCCGACTGTGCGACAAGCGCGCGGATGGATGGAAACCCTCTCTCTTTTTTTTTTCTTCTTCTGCCTTGCCACATGCTCTCCTCACCACACCGCCATTTTGTTCTTCCCCCGCTGAAGAGCGGCAGGGGGAGGGGGGCAAAAAGAAGACGCACGTATACACACACACACACTTATACAGCAAATAAGAAAAAAAAGAGTGTGGAGGTGAATTTAAAAGCAAAAGAAAAGAGCTGGCGGAAACGCGAGGAGTTCTCATGCTGAGGTCCGTCACTCAGCTCTCCACGCCGGTGTGCCGCTCCGCCGCTGCCGCACGGGCAGTCCTCACCACCACAAGTTGCAGTGGCGGCAACAGCTGTGGGTGCCATGCCACCCTTTTTACTTCAATGCGCTGCATTATAGTTCCACAGCAGCTTAAGGCGTACGGAGGAACGTTTAGTCGCTCTGTTGGCGAACGGTCCGATCACCTCGTCAGCAACGTCGTGCTGCAGAGTCTGTCTCCATCTCGCACCGACCTATCCCCGCTTTTATCCAAGAACGTCAAGACGAAAATGGTGACAAGTTTTGAGGACATGCTGCTTTCCGCGGAGTTGCGCGAGGCGCTGCGCCAGCAGCTGCATGTGACAACACCGTCGCCTATTCAGCAGACTGCGATTGAGGTGATTCTACAGCGCAAGGACACTGTGGTGGCGGCCCCACATGGTGAGGGTAAGACTCTTGCATTTCTTCTTCCGCTGTACCAGAATATGATAAAAGATCGTGATGTATACAAGATTCCCCTGCGCGAACGGCGTCCCCGCATGATTCTCTTGGCGCCAACAAGGGAGCTTGTCACGCAGCTGCACCATGTATGCACCATGCTGGATGCGGCTACTGGTCTGCACTCCATTTCTTTTACGTCACGTAAGCGGTCAAAGTATTACCTGAGCCGTTTATTGAAGCAAAATCTCGCGGATGTGATCATCATGGACCCCAAATTGGTGCTGCGTCTCATTCGAACGCGTCGTCTCTTCCTGGATGACATCCGCTACGTTGCTGTGGATGAGGCCGATGCGATGCTCTCGTCGCAGCACGACCACGATGCAGTGCACTTCCTCATGAAAGTGCAGAAACGGGGAATGTTCAAGCACCTCTGGCCAGTGCAGACGCAGACCGTCTTTTCTACCGCCTGCATGACGCGCAAGCTGGAGTATGTTGTGGGAAAGAAATATCCAAATGCCGTCACCTGCATGCACCGTCAGCGGATGCATCGCCCACCAAACACCCTTCGCCACCGCTTTTTCGCGGTTCGGAAGGAACAGGAGAAAATGGATTTTCTGCAGCATCTTCTTAAAAAGCACGGGAACCAGCCACGCGCGATAAATACCGATAAGGATGAAGTACAAATGCATACCGAGTCCTACTACCTGTCTGGAACATTAGAAGAATTCATTAAGCGGCGTAGAGTTCAAGAGCAGAAACGAGAAGGGGAGAAACAGAAGCGCAGTATGTCGTCGGATAGGGAGTTTGAGGATGATCTAAAGGATGTAGAGGAAGGTGCTGTTGCCGTTTCGGCGTCCTTTTCTCTCACCCCTTCATCTTCCTATCCCTCATTGGGTGCTTCCAATGGTCACATGTCCAAAGAGGAAGAAACTCGTTGTGCTCTGGAGCAGGTGCGTCCGGTGCATTGGGAGCATCTCTCAACACTCGCAGCCCCTTTTACGTGCCACGTCCCTCGGACGGTATTTGGTGAAGGCCAGCGCTGCATTGTGTTCATGCGGGGTATTGATTCTGCAACAGCAATCTACCACCAGCTCCGCGGAAAGGGGTTTGCCTGCTCACTGCTACATGCGGCGCTGCCACCAAAGGTACGCCGGTCTATGTATGCCGATTTCGCCTCTGGTCGCACTAACATTTTGTGCGCCACAGACATTGCCGCGCGTGGCCTTGATGTGCATGTGGATTTTGTAGTGAATTTCGACATGCCGACAAATGCGCTGGTGTATCTTAGCCGTGCAGGTCGAACAGCGCGTCAGGGCCGTCTTGGTCGCATGTACAGTCTGTACACAAAGCATCAGGGCGTGATTGTTTCCGCTGTACGCGCCTTCCTCCAGAAGGATCTGCCCCTGGAAGGTTTGAGCAACTGGAAAATGCACATGACACAGCCGCGCTACGCAGAGTGGCGCACACACAAGATCAACGCCATCGCCCGGTCCTACGTGTCACTCATCACGCAGAAGACGATCCCCGCGCACCTGGAACGTACATACCTGCGGCACAACGCCACATGGCGCCCGTTGTTTCACCCCCAGACGACCGGCGTTCACGGTGGTGTTCCGCCTCGGCAGCAGCAGCGCGTTATGGACGCCGTCACCGAACAAGCGGTTTGGTTCCGCCGCGGACAACTTGCGCGGCGTAAGGGAGGACGTGCAAAGTTCGGTCGGCACAGCGCGGAGCGGGGTGTGTGGAACGACGTTGGTGGCATCGCCTCAAAGGGGGTGGCGAATGCCATGCAGAACCCACACCCTGGCGGAAAAGATTTCGGGCCACCACAGGAGCCTCCCAAGTAAATTCATGGACACTCACTGGGGTACGTCCGAGGAGCGCAGCGTGGTAGTGGTAGTGGTGGCTCCGTCAAAATAAGATGGGTGACCGGTAATGCGAGTCATGTAACCTCGCTTGACCTTTTCTCTCTCTCTCACCCCCCCCCCACACACACACACATGCAGACATCACTATTTCTACTTCACATGTTACTTCTTCATTTTGCCCTTCTTACTTATCTTTCACTGAATGTGCTTCCCAGGCAGAAATCAAGACAGCAGTACCAGTATATATATATATATATATATAGGGAGGGGATCGGTAGGGGAGGGTGCATTTCATTCCTGGTGCTGCATGAAACTACTTAATTTGTACAGGCAAGGTAGAGCACTTATTGCTCTTTCCACCCTTGTTATTTTTATCATCACACAAACGAGTCTTTTGCACGTTGCGGCCGACAGGAATGGAGAGAATGGAGTTACCGCGGCGGCGCTACGATGCCCTATCTATCCAACTTGCTCTAGACGCGGTGCGCCAATCCTACAAAGAATGCGGTACTGCCTGTTGTCTGCAATCCCGGTAGTATCTGCTTGGCGGGAACTTCCCTTTGCCACTGACTCTGCGGCGCGCCGTCTAGCTATTTCAGACATGGAAGAGCTTCTTTTTTCGCATGTTGTGGGACAGGCCCACGTGACGCGAACCATTCTGGAGGCTGTGCGGCGCAAAATGGCGTCTCCAAGAGAACCGCTTGTTCTGCATTTCGCCGGTGATAATGGTGTTGGCAAGACCCACACGGCGCGCCTTCTGTCACTTGCCATGTCGCTGCGTTGCTCACCGTCTCGCCCCCTTTGTGATGCTGGTGATAATTTGCTGGTTATCTCCGGTACTGGATTTGACGGTCTTCCGGTCGCAGACGCTCGGAAGCGCATCGTGGAACGTGTAACGGCACATCAACGGCGGTATCCGCACGGTATCGTGCTGCTTGATGACCTTACTGTAATGCATCCGATGCTTGTATCGGCGCTTGCGCCGCTTTTTGGTCGCTCGGAGCATTTTGCGGAACAACCAGAGGATGCGCCCTCCCTCGCGCAGCTAACTGTTATTGTCACCACTGATTTTGGACAACAGGGCCGCACGTGGGGAAAGACCCTAGCAGAGGTAGAGCAGATGGTGCGTGATGAGTTTACAGAGCTCTATGGTACCCTGGTACCTGCCTTTGCGAGAACAATGACGTTTGTATCCCTCACATATCGTGCTGCAGAGCAGATGGTGAAGAGTTCAGTTGCATCCCTGGCCTGCTCTCCGCTGTGGGGGGGAAGGGAGGGAAGAGGCAGCGTAGTTGCTAGCAGCATGGATGATCTGGCGGTCTCCTTTCTTGTGGAGCGCCACCGAGAGGCGTGGGAAGGACGCGAGAACGGCCATGCCCTGCGGCGTGCTGTGGAGGATACGTTGGTACCACTCTTGCTGCGTTACTTTGATGCAAATGGCCATGATCGGCTTCTCTGGGCGCATTTTCGTCTAGATCTAGAGCAGGCAGAAATTTTTCTTGACACTGGAGGAGATGACAGCAAGAGTACGTCAGAGAATATTCCAAAATATTTCTCCTCCTCTGTCACATCTGGTGCTGCTGAGAATAGGGAAGATGATGGCAGTAGACATGAGGCGATTGCCCAGCACAGTCGGGACGATGAGAGAAAGGACCATTCGCGCACTTCCATGGGGGATCTGTGAGAGCGGCACTGGAGGAGGGTGTGGATGGATGGTGTTGTGGGACGCAACGTATCATGTGCCTGCATTCGGCTTCCCCTTCCCTTACTAAGATGAAGCAAGAGCGAGAAGCTCCTCGGAGAAAAAAAAAGAAAACCAAATGAATAAGTTTGGTTTCTCTCGTGAAGGCTCGGGAGCTTCTCGCTCTCTCTTTTTCTCTCTTTCCCCCACCCCACCCCCTTCGTATATTCTCATCCTTCCTCCTTCTCTTCCTCGTGCGTCACCCGCATGAACGTAAATGCCTTGCAGCGAAGGGGGGGAGGGGCTTCCCTTGTCGCGCGCACACACACAAACAAGAGAGAGAGAGAGAGAAAGGGTCTCTATCTACAAAGTTGTGCGTCTATGTGTGTGCTTTACTGTTTTCGCACACCGCTATTACCGAAGGGACGGTAAAAGCTTTTTGGATATGCGCACCCACCTTGCAATGGTTTGCGCATTCTCCATTTTGCTTTTTTCCCTCACATTGTTGCATCTGGACAGTCTGTGGGGCTTCCTGCCACTGGACAAATGGGGTCATAATTCGGTATGTATGTGCTTGACTGGTGCATTTAGAGACGCCGCTCTTATGGGCGCTGTCCGCCGTGGCAACCCGTTTGTGGGGATTCACTGGCAACAGACCCCCCCCCCCCCCTACACCAATGCATTCTTGGACCCATGGCGTATTAAGTACTCTCATTGTCTCGTGGTGCATATGTTGCGGTTTCTTTACGTGAAGGAGGGCACATCCGTTTCGGACACGCTACGTGAGCGATTGGAAAACGGCATTGCCGCTGGAAACGAAGAAATCGATGGCAGATGAACGGTGGCTAATTGTGGTTTCCTGTCGGGAGCGTGGTGGCGCCGTATCCACTCCCAAATGTCACGTGTGGATCCTTCCAGAGAAGTGGCAGCTGCAGTCGGTTGTATGGGAGGTGCTGAAGGGGCTGCTGCAGGATGGCACATTATCGGGGAGGTCTCTGCGGGGCATCACAGACAACGACGGCATGCGTGTCGGCCGTAACCCGCTTGGCGTGCTGCTCTGGGCTGATCCTGCCGACTGCGAATCGCTGAAGCGTGTGGTGTTACCACACGTAGTCATGATGTTCACGACAATCATCCAGTGATTTACAGTACTCAAACCAATCGAATGTGTATGTGGGGGTTACGTATCAATGACGCAATGAAGAGAAGCAAAACAAACGGAAGGTGGTCGACGAGTGTAGAGGAATATGGGAGGGGGGGGGATGTCCGATGACAGGAATGATATGTTTTTTTCGTCTCGTCATTCCCTTATTGAACTGTTTGTTGTGACTGTGATTTGTTCATTTCTACCATCCCATGACCTATTATTTTTCGATATATGTATGCGTGCGTGTAGCACGAGCCCTTTTGCATTGACTTTGATTCCTTTTTTTTTGTTTGTTTGTTTGTTGTTGTTGTTGTTTGTTTTTGTTTTTCTGAGAGCCTGTGACAAGAATGGTCGGGACCAACTGCCATCTAACAGACCGCGATACATAGTGTTATCTCTCTCTCTCTCTATGATAATTCCATCTTTGTTACACACGCAGGTAGTGCCCCATCTAGTTTCCCCTGCAACGAAAAAGGATGGTTAACATCCGCAAGTTTGTCCCTCTTCATAAAAATCATGACGGAAATACACCTGGAATACTCCGATGGGAAATGAAGTACGTGCATGAGAGCCTTCAGGGCATTTATCAGTCACCGCAGTTCGGCAGCGTTTTTTCTTGGATTATCGGACCGATTTCCCGGCCGATATCACCTCTCACATCGATGGCACTACGAGTCTTGATGCGAAAAAAGGGAAACCGTAATGGTGAGGTTCGGAAATACTCAATAGGAAGATTTCTCTGATCTGCGGTATTCCATGGCATCTTTCGCCATGCCGCGAGAGGAGGTTTTTCTCTAGGCTTTTAGTGAGACCAGAGGAGGGGCATTGTGCTCCGAACGGGGACCGCTCTAAAAATACGAAAGACACAACTCCTGCGGGAGCACAAAAAGCACGCGGGCGCAGTGGGAATGCCAAGGTGGGGAGATCCTGCAGGCGTCAAACGGGCGAGTTCAGATGCCGCAGGGACGGTTGGTTGCAGATGCGGGCCACCATCACACATCAGAATGCGGGAGTTGGAAGGGCCACGAGCAGAATTGGTGGGGGAGACTCTCATTTCCCCGAAGCGCAAAGATGGCGCGCAGACGCGGAAAACCGACCTCCCAGAACGTGGGTATTCTTTTTTTTTTGATGTGGGAACATCCCAAAAGAGAGCGCATAAGAACGTCGCCGGCCAATGGAGTTTGAGGAATTGGGGAGCTACGACGAGAGGGGCCGGCGTAACACCACGGGTGGGACTGGAGGCCAAAATATGGCCGTTCAAGGACGCGGCGGAGTATGTGATTTTTTAAAAAAATTCACCGAACAAATGTTAGCTGCCTATCCAACGGTTTTCTCAGCTCCAGTGAATAGGGGGCACGCATGCACACACTGGATTGGGAAAGCTTTTTCCCAACGGACACCTTCCGTCCAGGGCGAGAAGTGTTGGCGGCTGGGGGCGCATGGAATCGCCCTCCGTTTATGATTACGTGGGTTGAGCCCGGAGCGTGCAGCTGTGGGGTTGCGTGCTTTCAAGGCGCCGTTAGACGGTCTCCCTGGCTATCCGTGTGGACAACACCACGGCAATGAGCGTCATGGGCCAAGGGAACACACACCCAGAGACCCTCTTGCGATGAAAGGAAAAATGATTGACGACGTGCTGCGAGCTCAGGGCGTAAAGGCAACTTGGTGATACGTAGCGTCGGGGAGCAGCCCGGTAGGCGGCATCTCACGAGAGAGAGAGAGAGAGAAAAAAGAAAAGAAAAAAAGACATGGCGAAGGGGTGGAACTTGCGATTGGAAGCACAGGGGGCGCTGTCTGCACTTCCCTCCATTTATTAGCAAAGCCTCACATCGAGGATAACGGCTTTGGGTCTGGTGAAGGACTCAAGGCTATGGCTTTCTTTACTGCCTTCTTATCTACCTGCGTTTACCACAAACACTGTTTTGGAACACGAAAATGCTCTTTGATTGACTTCTTGCTCAAGGAGAATGGTGGAGCGAGACTATTCTTTTTCTTGTTGTTGTTTGCTTTGCTTTGCTGAGAAGCTGTGGGAGGCACGGTCGAAAATCGGTACCATTCTATTAATTACGACAGTAAGTGGCTCTTTTCTCTTTGAATACCCCCCTTATTTGATGCAAACATGCAGTGCCATGAGTGGAATCCCTACGCGGAAATTCTCTCACCATCCCGTCCCGTCCCACGTGCCTCGTGTGGGTGGCGGGTTGGGGGACTGCCTGAACTTTCCCACCATTCATTTGCAGAGCCTCACATGAGGAATAGTTGCTAGAATTCTGGTGAAGGACTGGGGTACTTGATCCTTTGCTGCATTCTTGTTTACACACGCACAAAGCTCAGAGAGAGAGAGAAAGAGGCGGTGTTTGCACTGATCCCACCTTTTTTTTTTTTTGAAACAGGAACGTGGGAATAGTTCATTCCCATCCGCTTTGAAGCTGAAAACACAAGTTGTTGTTATTGTTTTAGTGTGGTGCGGCCCCTTTGCTAGTTTGGCTATGTCCGTGGGAGACAGCAGCTGCAGCTCTTCTGCGCTGGAAACGGCTGTAGGAAGAATGGCTCGTCTTGAGCACTTCCTTGACGCTGTACTTCGCCAGTCTCTCGAAAAGGTGCTGCAGGAGCGGGATGTGGTTTACACAATGGCATCGCGTTGTTGCCAGCTTCGGGAGCTGTTTAAGGAGATGCGCCTGCTCTCCTCGGCACACCCGGCTGTTTCGGATGCGGGGACGTCATCCGTGTCCGATGCAGCCGTGGCAGAAGTACCCACAATGACACCGCAGCGCAACCACATCATGGTTGACATTGGGAACCACTTCCTGATGCAGTGCACTGTGGATGACGCGTCGAAGGTGTGGGTGAATCTCGGTTGCGGTGTTGTTCTCCCCATGTCTACTGTCGAAGCAGATGTTTTTCTGCAGAAACGAGAAAAGCTGCTTCGAGAACGCGCACTTCGGTTGAGTAAAGAGGCTCTTCGTGTCAAGTACCGCATTCGTCTGGTAATGGAGGCCATCGCACAGTTGCATGATGGTGCCAGTGGACAGTCACCTCAGTGCGTGTGACGCTCTCGATGCTATGGTTATTTTCTCATCACGCATCACCGTTCCACACCATGACAAAAATCGGGCGGGCGGGGGACGGAGGGCGAGCATGACACACTGTGTGTCCATGTGTCTGCGAGGGTTCTGTGCCCTCCGTGCCTCAAAGCAGGTGTGTGTGTGTGTGTGTGTGTAATATGTCACAGCAAAGATGCATGCGACTTCATTCGTCTCTGCCTTCTGCTCTTTCTTGCTCTCGTGTACGAGTGTAGGTAGCCTCTGACGGTAGGAGAGCGCACACAGGAGAAGCAGCAGTAGCGCGTTAGCACCAGAGTCACATTCGACGGGCAAAAGAACCTCTACGCCGCGAAAAAGAATTACATCCACATGCCAAAACCAGTCGCGTTGGACCAAAGCGCCAAGTGCGTCGTTCTGGATAATGTGGTGGGTGATGACACGACCGACAGCAACTTGTCATTGGGTTCCAAGTCCATATGGTTTCGCTTAGGTATCCCCCCCGAGATGGTACAGGAAATTCTGTCGCACAATGATAGTGAAGACGGCTCGAATATGAGGGCTGTTTTAATTAGAACCGAGACAATGCGTCGGAGTATCATCGATAATGATGCCTACCTTGAACGTCGCAGTCTGTTGAAGGACTTTCAGAAGTGCATGATGCTGGGAAGCGGGGACTCCGTGCACCATTCGGTGAAGCTGGCGGCATCTGGTAGCGTGCAACAACAGGCATTAAGCGGTGAGCATGAGACAACGGAACCGCCTAGGGCACAGATGTGCGAGAGGACGTGCATGCCCGAGAGTACAGAGCGGACGAAGAGCACATCCCTCGAGTCGACGAAACGTCAGCAGAGGGAGGATCCAGGGGTAGAGTCCGTATTGCTGAGTGCTCTGGAAAACATTCGTTCTAGCGACTACTGCGCGAACGAAGATGTAAGCGGTGGGGAAATGACGTTTAATTTTGTGGGGCGTGACGGTTGCCAGGATGATGCTGATGTTCGCGATGAGCCGGAACATCATTTGGTGGATGCACTTTGCATTACGCAGGATATTGGCGGTAGCCGCACCGCTGTTGTGACGGCGAGCACAAACGCAGGGGAATTGAAACCTTTGGAACATCTTCTGAAAGTGGTGGAGACGTCGCCCGTGTGGGGTGCCGTTGGCTCCAATGCGATGGAGGGACTGTGGGAAACGGTGAGTACCCTAAAGCATGTGTTATTCCAGATCGATGCCATGCGTAGTCGATGGGATGCGGCGGAGAAATCGTTGCAGGCAAGGCTTGACACTGCTTCTGAAAGGCTCTCGCGTTTGGAGGAGATGTTGCAGCAGCAGGGCCCAGATGACGAAAAAGGCAGCCTGTTGTTGGACTTACGGAAGGCGCACAACAGTCTGGGGGAAGAGTTGCAGACGGCACGGTGCAAAGTGAGCGAATTACAGCAGTTGTGTCAATCCCAACAAGAGTCGCTGATGGTGGAAGTGGAGGAATCCCTGCGTACCGTGGAAGCGGTGGATATGCAGGAGGGCTCAAGGGCGGAGTGGCTTGAGAGGGGCGTGCTTTCCGTGGTGGCCAGTGGGATGCTGGCTGTTGCTCTCGGATCGCTCTTATACAAGCGGTATACACTTATCTAGCACGCTGGAAAGCGTTCCTCCGTTGCTGTGCTTCCCGTTGTCATTTCTGCTTCTACGTAAGAGGATTAGGGGGGGGGGGGTGGGTGGGTCGATGGCGAAAACTCATAGGATTCGTCGTCTTGTCTGTGTGCTTCCCTGTGCATTTCGTTCCCCTCCCCTCTCTTTGCTGATACTGTGGTGGGTGACGACTTGCCCGATGCATTGCCTTGCAGCACGCATGATGGTGGGAGGAATGAAAAGTGGAAGGCTGCTGCTGTTGCGCAGGCCTGTTTGTGGCTCCCATTATGTGCGCTGCAGCCTTCTTTTCCCTCTCTCTCTCTCTCCGTGAAATGCACGTGGAAATGATGTACGGAAAGGTCTCGCCACGCACTGATTGTATTTTTTGACACTCAAGAGCATTTTTTTTCTTTGTGTGTGTAATATGTCACAGCAAAGATGCATGCGACTTCATTCGTCTCTGCCTTCTGCTCTTTCTTGCTCTCGTGTACGAGTGTAGGTAGCCTCTGACGGTAGGAGAGCGCACACAGGAGAAGCAGCAGTAGCGCGTTAGCACCAGAGTCACATTCGACGGGCAAAAGAACCTCTACGCCGCGAAAAAGAATTACATCCACATGCCAAAACCAGTCGCGTTGGACCAAAGCGCCAAGTGCGTCGTTCTGGATAATGTGGTGGGTGATGACACGACCGACAGCAACTTGTCATTGGGTTCCAAGTCCATATGGTTTCGCTTAGGTATCCCCCCCGAGATGGTACAGGAAATTCTGTCGCACAATGATAGTGAAGACGGCTCGAATATGAGGGCTGTTTTAATTAGAACCGAGACAATGCGTCGGAGTATCATCGATAATGATGCCTACCTTGAACGTCGCAGTCTGTTGAAGGACTTTCAGAAGTGCATGATGCTGGGAAGCGGGGACTCCGTGCACCATTCGGTGAAGCTGGCGGCATCTGGTAGCGTGCAACAACAGGCATTAAGCGGTGAGCATGAGACAACGGAACCGCCTAGGGCACAGATGTGCGAGAGGACGTGCATGCCCGAGAGTACAGAGCGGACGAAGAGCACATCCCTCGAGTTGACGAAACGTCAGCAGAGGGAGCAGCATGCTCTGTTGACGGGGTGCTCGTCTGCTATTATTCCCAAAGAGTCTCTTTCGTTACATGGAGATCTGGTGGAACAGGCGGCCCAAGAAGAAAAAGAGCAACAGCAACTGTGTCACTCCCTTGCTAAAGTGAAATGCTACGGTGCCGCTGGGAATGTGTGGGATGGATGGGCAAGCCCTGTGAAGGGTCATGATTTGCAGGATGCCACGCGGTACTCCACCATCATGGGAGGGTCGGTATGCGGTGTGAAAGGAGGGAATGTGGGGGGCATTACCACTTCTTCGTCTGCGACAGCGATTGCCGCAGGTGAGTTGGAGGAGTTAGTGATTAACGACGTGGTTGTGCAGTCTTGGTTTGGAAGAAACACGCGTCACTTGGTGCTGCATGGTCTTATGGCTGGTATTATTGGACTGGTAATGCTGCGCATCAGTCTGTGTAGCAGTATGAATCTATTTGTTAGGGTGAAGGACTCTATTCCAAGGCAAAACAGCATCAGGTTTAGCTTTGCAGTTATTCACGCAGTGATTTGTACCGTCTTTATCCCGCTTGTCGCAACCTCGTTTCGTGGAATGCGTGCCATGCCGCACATTATGTTGGTCATTGCTACCTGCATAACGGTCGGTGGTACCTTTCTTCTTATGTATGGCTACGTGAATGGTGATTTTAGACTGCTGCTGTTGGAACAGGTGGTACACGGAGTTGGGCTATCTGTCTGTATTGTCTCTCTGCTGTTGTTTTTTTGTGTAGAGACGGGAGCGGAACTGGGCATCCCCTCGTTTATGTTCTTTGTTCTTCACATCTGGATGGGGTGCAATGTGTTGGGGTTCTTCGTGTTTCCCGGCATCGCGGGGAGCAGCAGCGGTGACACAGGGGAGGTCATGCACGTTTTTTTTCTTGCCACATGCGCGGGACCCCTCTTAGCGCTCGGTGTTTGTTCGTTGCTGCAGCCCACCACCTGCCAGCGCTCATTCAACATTTTACGCTACGCTTTAAGCCCTCATGGTCTCCTAACTGGTGTTAGGGATCTAAAACTCTGTTGTGTGCTCCGCGCTTTGGCTTGCACCTGTCTCTTTTCCGGGTTGTGTCTTCTCACCATTGGTGGCGAGACGCTGCGGGTGTTGCCGTTGTCATCGACGTCGGCAACTGTCACTCGAATCGATGGAAAAAGGGTGACCCCACTGGGATTTACTCCTGGCCAAACATGTCTATTGTTTCTCAGCGCCACTGTAGCATTTCCTCTGTGTCTCATACCGTTCCTTGCGCCTGTTGTGCGTCTGGGTGAATCTGGCCTCGCTGCCGCTGCAACTACGCTCGCATTGGCAGTCTTTCTCATCCCAGAGGCAGCGACTTTCTCGCTGCGTGCCGCCACCATGTGTGGGGTGTCACTTGCGTTGACGTTGGCAGGGTTGTTCCGATCACTTGCAGCAGCACCTAGTGGTTCTTCGGAAAAAGCGCTGACAGTGCTGTTCGCATTCCTCCTCGCGGTGTGCATTGTCTTCGCAGAGAGCGTTGCTGCAGGGCTGATGGGCTACCGCATGCAACACATTGAGACAAGCGGTGATGTGGCGGTGACGGAGATGCAGCGGAGGGACATCTGGTGCGTCTCGCTGGCGATGTGTTCGGTAGCTATTGTGTTGCAGGTGGTGGCGGCGTTTTTGTCGCTTCACACGTACTCTGTTCATCGCTATGAGGGTGACTGAACGCAAGGGTGTGTGTCGAGCGAAGGGGCGCCGAAACCCAACGAGTGCACAGTAAATCAAGGCACATAAAGAAGTTTTTGTGGGGCAGTTGTGTATTTTGTGGCAATTGGAGTGGGGTGAGTGGGCAGCTAAGGAGGGTGTTGGTATACACACATATATACATATATATGTGTGTATGTATGCGTGTCGCGTTCATGTACATTTCTTTCCTGTTTTTTTTTTTTTTTAGGGGGATTTTCGTGAGCTTGCGGCGGGGAACGCTCCCCGGTCGTCGGCGCTTCAACTGTGATGAAAGAGACCATCGGGGAAGAAGAAGAAAATATTTTTATATCGTTTGTGGCTACGAATATTTACACCTGGATGCAAAAGAAAAAAAGGACCCTAACCCACAACTCGTCCCCCTCTGTTTTGCACGGAGTGTGCGGGAGTGTGAAGGGCGCCTGCAGGAACCTCCTCCTCTTCTTCTTCTTCGGTTTTTTTTTTTATTTTTATTTTGTTTTTGTTCTTGCCAACACCAAATTACTGCGGGCAGACAAAGGAGAATCCTTCCAGACACTCGACGAGTGTTTTGAGCTCGCGTTTGACGTAACAAGATGTAGTTCTTCGAGCAAACATGCAGGCTTATCCCCTTCTCTTCTCCTTTTTTTTTTTTTTACCTTTCGGAAAGGAGTTTCGGCTCGACTCGTTGCACCCATTCTTCACAAGTGTTCTTGTCGTCTTCTCTGCCCCGTGGCGGCGGTGGGTAGTTGTGCTACTGCTGACATTGTCGGTGTACATGCTGCTGCTGTTGATTCTGATTCTGCCACTGTGAAAGGCAATGGGGAAAGAACCGTCGTGGGCTTCTGTCTGTCTTTCTGCGTGTGTGCATCTATCCTTCTACTCTCCTCCCACCCACCCACTCTCTCCCCCTCTTTCACTGGCGCTTGTCTTTGTATTTCGGGTGTCGAACCGGAAGGGAGTGCCATCATGAATGCCGCGTTGAAGGAGGACCATGACTTGTTTGACTGCAACGTGCTGGACTTTGCCTCCTACGAGGAGTACCTCGACCAGCAGGTGACGCCGGAGGACCTCTTCTACCTCGGTGATCAGGACGCAGCGCGGCAGATTGTCGAGCTTGGGTATAAAGGCAAGGATTTCCTCAGCCGAAGCGAGTTCGAGGCGGCACGTATCCTCGCGCTGGAGGGTCCGTCAAAGCGCGAGGAGAGGGCGGATGTCATCTGCAGCGTAGGTGCGAAGCTGGACAACTCCCCGCTACTCGCGGCGCTCGCAAAGCGTGAGGAGCTCGTGCGGAACGGGAGGCTCTCGACGATCATCTTCCTGCGTGACATAGTGCGCGGGCAGGAGGTGTCGGCCTACATCGACTACGGCCACCGCCTCAGGTCGGAGGACTTCTCGGAGTACTTCTCAAGGCGCAAGCGACTCACACCACAACGCACGGATCTGAGTTACTACAACTGGAAGACACACACACTGTTTTACAACAACACATGCACGTTTCAGGTGCTTGCCGACAATGAGATGGGGCTACTCATGAAGCACAAGCGCGACAGAAAGACGATTAATGTCGACCCGCGTGCACCGACACCAGGAGACAATAGCAATCGCACGGTGATTCATACCCCGGAGTATGTGCAGGTGACCATCTACGACCACGTCACACGCAGGAAGAATTAGGGTGCGAAAAGTGGATGGCGCACAGAGGAATGTGCAGCAAAATAATTGCGAAGAAAGAAAGGGCAGGAATGCAGTGATGCATGTAAAATCTGGCAAGCAATATATATATATATATATATATATATTGTGTATCTGTATGTACACGCATATCCCCATGTGGGAACAGAAGTGGATTTTTTTTTGTCGTTTCTCCTGTTTGTATTCTCGCATGGTTTGATTCAGCACATAAGGTGCGGCGAACACTGGTCACTTTCCGCCTTTCAACGCCACTTTCTTTTTTGCACGCATTCCGTGTGGTGTGTGTGTGTGTGTGTGCTTCGGTGGCCCACTGATGTAATGCATTTGGTTCTCTTCTGAGGCTTGTGTCTTTGCGTTTTTTTTTTTTAATCAAATGACTGTAATAATGCACCAAGCAGGGTCTCTACTGAACTCCACGTGCACATCTCGCCCCCACCCCCATCATCTGCTACTATTATTACCGTGAAGATACACACACACACACAGAGGGAGAGAGAGAGAAAAATACACACACACATATATATATATATATACAGAAGGACGAAAAGAGGGATAACAGACAGAAAGACACGCATAGCGCCAGTGTACCATTTCCAACATGTCGGAACAAAAAGGCCCAATCGCTTCGCCGAAGGACCACGAGGTGGTGTTTGGAAGGGTGGAGGGGGAAGATCGTGGATCAAACCCGATGCATCCGCCGCGCCGCCGCAATGACCCGTTGTTTTGGTTGCGTGATGATTCTCGAACGAATCCAGAAGTCATTGCGCATCTGAAGCTTGAGCAAAAACACTTTGAAGAGCGCATGGTGGATATCAAGGACCTCTCGGAGACGCTGTACAAAGAGCACATCTCACACATTCAGGAAACAGCGATGTCAGCGCCGTACGTAGACGGAAAATACGTGTATTATACACGGGTAGTAAGTGGGCTGTCGTACAAGATACACTGTCGCGTTCCGGTGGGTGGAGTTCCTGGGAAACCTGAGGACGAAGAAGTTATTCTTGACGAGAACAAACTGGCTGAGGGGAAGTCATTCTGTGACGTGGGCTCTGTGAGCCCAGCTTCGTCCGACCACAAGCTTGTCGCATACTCCGTTGACTACAGCGGAAACGAGGTATACACCATTCGATTCACACAAGACGCGCTGCCGGATGTGATAGAAGGCACCGATGGTCATGTTGAGTGGAGCTCTTCTGCATCGTCCTTCTTTTACATCACCAAGGATGAGGCAAAGCGGAATCACAAGATCTGGCGGCACATCATGGGGCGTCCACAGTCAGAAGATGCCTGCCTGTACACCGAGGACGATCCGCTCTTCAATGTATCCATGGACAAATCTGGTGATGGCAACACGCTGATCATCGTTTCTGAATCTTCGGAGACAACGGAGGCTCACCTGTTGGATCTGCGCAGGGGCGATTCCCACACGGTACTTGAAATGGTGCGCCCCCGCGAAAAGGGTGTGCGCTACGATGTGGATCTTCATGGAACAGAGACACTGGTGGTGCTGACAAACAAGGACAAGTGCATGAATCGCAAAGTGGTGCTTGCCACACGGTGTTCCCCAACGCAGTGGACAAATGTTCTTGTACCGCACCGGGATGATGTTTTTCTTGACTTATTTAAGGTGTATGAGAAATTTATTGTATTTCAAGGCCGCCGTGAGGGTCTTTCACGTATCTGGACTATGCAAGTGGGTTCTGATGGCTCTTTTGACAACGCCGTACTACAGGAGCTGCAGTTTGACGAACCTGTCTTCTACGCCAGTTTTGTCTCTCACCAAATGAAGATGTACGACACGAGAACTGTACGCGTCACTTACTCATCTATGACGACACCTACTACCTGGTATGATGTGGATGTGGCGACTGGAGACCGCACTGTCGTGAAGGTACAAGAGGTGGGTGGTGGGTTTAACTCGCAGCACTACGTTTGCAAGCGTCTTTTTGCTACGGCGCCAGATGGAACACAGATACCCCTTTCCATAGTGCATGATGTCAGTCTCGACATGGGGAAGCCACATCCAACGATGCTGTACGGCTATGGTTCCTACGGTATATGCATAGATCCGGATTTCAGAATTGGGTACCTGCCATTTGTGGATCGTGGCATGATTTACGCCATTGCTCACGTTCGTGGGGGTGGGGAAATGGGTCGTGCGTGGTATGAGGTGGGTGGGAAGTACCTAACGAAGCGTAACACCTTCATGGACTTCATTGCGTGTGCGGAATATCTTATCGAGTGCGGTTTGACGACGGCGTCACAGATGGCGTGCGAGGGACGAAGTGCGGGTGGGCTGCTTATTGGTGCAGTTCTCAATATGCGACCAGATCTCTTCCGTGTGGCTCTGGCGGGTGTGCCCTTCGTGGACGTCATGACAACCATGTGCGATCCGAGTATTCCGCTCACGACAGCCGAATGGGAGGAGTGGGGGAACCCGAATGAGTACAAGTTTTTTGATTACATGAACAGCTACAGTCCTATTGACAATGTGCGCGCACAGGATTACCCACATTTGCTGGTTCAGGCGGGACTGCACGACCCGCGCGTAGCGTACTGGGAGCCGGCAAAGTGGGTTTCTAAGCTGCGCGCGCTCAAGACCGACAAGAATGAACTGCTGTTCAACATTGACCTTGAAAGTGGTCATTTCTCTGCGAGTGACCGCTATAAGTACTGGAGGGAAGGGGCAATTCAGCAGGCATTTGTGCTCAAGCACCTTGGAATACGCGCGCTGCTGCGAAGGTAACAACATCTGTTTTTCACGTCTGTGTGTGTGTTATGTGTTTAAGTGTGTTTTGAAGGCTTGCGAAGGGAATGGTCTGAACCCATTCCTCTTCTTTTTTTTGTATGAAAACAAAAGTGCTCAATTCTGTTGATACTCCCCCCCCCTCTTTTCGATGCACTCCCACACACACCAACGCAGGCAGGGGCATGCAGCACCGCGTATATTTCCTTCGGGAAAACGCAGAACCCCCTGTGCATCAGTATGGCCTCACGTGAAGAATAGCAGCTGGGAGTCTGGTGGCTTATTCGGGGAGTAGAAATTGTGACGTCCCTCTCGTTAACCCTCAAATATGCTCTTTGTTCAAGGGCTCCTCTAATTTTTTTTTTTCCTTCTATTTTAATAGGAATGTGGGGATCGACTATTTTTGTCTGTGCACACATGTTTGGGGAGTGGACTTTGTTTTACGTTTCAGAATAAAACGGGGAGGGGGGGGGGGTGGCGCACAAAACCTGCAGAAAGACTGGATTGATGTGTTGCTTAATGACATTTTTTTTTTTCTATTCGTCTCCGAACTTTTACTTCAAGCAGAGGTAGTCGCGTGGTACAGGGAAGCGAAACTAGTGAAGTAAACTACTGGTGTCGTTGTCGCTTCATCTCCTTCTGGGGCGTTTTTCTCGTCGTGTTCCATGCGCTCTGCACGTTGAGAGGGAGAGGGAGAGGGAGAGGGGGGGGGTGGCCGTCGTGTAACTGACAAACTGCTGAGGCGGGTTCTGGGCTCGGTTCTCTCCGGAAAGGTGGGGGAAAACCCCGTGGCGTGGCGTGGGGGGGGGGGGGGGGGTCAGTCGTGTGTAAGTGCTGCTGTCGCTGGGGCTTGAAAGGGGGATTGTCCGTCACACCCACATACGCCTCTTCTTTGATCGTGATGGATGCTCTCTTGGTGTCCACCGCAACGTATACCATGCGGTCATCTACAGGAGATGTTTGCAGCTGTGCTCTCTCGCGTTCAGTACGATGCTTTTTTTTTTACTTTGGGTGGTGAAGGAGGTGCGGCAACACGGATGAGTGGAGCGTAGGCTTGGCGCGATGTCCGTCTCTGCCGCACAAAAGAGGGTGTACGTTAGATGCAAGAGGCGGGAGAAGAAACCACTGAATTTCTTTTCTTTTTCTCTCCTCTCTCGCTCTCTGTATGTGTTGCTCTCCCCTTTGTAGACAATTGTGGCTTATGTGGTGTTCTCTTTCGTAGGCGCAGCGAATACGCCTGCAAGCGTTTTGCCCACTTGCTGTGCACCACGAGCACCTCAACTCCCCCGCCCCTTCTCCTTCATACATACATACACTCACCTCTCTACTGCAAGCAATTAGAGAAATGTCTACGCTGGACGAATGCCGGAGGAACTTCAAAACAGCGCTGCGTCACTTTGCGGCCATTCAATCCCCATCGCTCGATCAAGCCGAAATTCAGCGGCGCCGAGACCAGTTACGCCAGCTCCTTGCCGAGCTGCGCCGTTGTGTTGTTGGTGTGCTACACACGGACCATCCTGAGGTTGGTGGCACGGCGTCGGGTGTGGAGTCAAGTGTTGTGCGGCGGCGTAGGAAACAAGCCGGAAAATGTATACCTGCGGCGTCCATGACGCAACCCGGTGTCTCGACGCAGTCATTTAAGAAATCACGGGCTGCGTGTGCCATCGCTGACCCCAGTAGCCAACCCAATGTAAAGTTGGATGCGGTCATTCTGTTCGCTGAGGAATGCATCAGCGCCGCACAGTACCTGTTTTCGAGGGGGGTGTACAGTGATGTGTTAGATGTGTGCTTCCAGTTGCTGGAAAAAGATATTCATGCCACACTGCGTGAAATCGCTGGGCGGGCCAAGAAAACAACTGGAAAAAACGCACCCAGTGAGCTGGTATCACGGCAATGGCACGAGCGGTTGCAAGAAGAACCGAAGGACGTATGCGTGTCATTTGTTGCACCTTCTGATACTCTGGAGAAGGAGCGGATTCTTTGTGTCTATCGTCTCGTTGCACAGTACGACGTGTTGGTGGAGATGTGCAATTTCTACCTTTCTTTTCAGGCGGATTTACACCTCAGGGAGCGGGCTGACACATTGAAGCGTGCAGTGGGCCATCTTGATGCGACAACATCGCTGCTACTTGCTGTAGCGGAGATGAACGCCGATGATAGCTATTTCATCCTCTTTAACGGTGTCGTAGGGGTGTACGAGATGTGTGTGTACGTGATGTGGCAAATGGGGAGTGGCGCGGGGGATGTGGTGCACCATGTTGTACACTATTTGGCGCTTTGTTTAGAGCTGTGTGAATCGGCAACGCTCAAACTAGCAACGGTGCGGTACATGCCGTGGCGTATTCGTCTGTACGAATACTTGTCTGAGTGCTACGCGCTGCAGGGGCTGTATGCTGAAGCGCTCCTCGTGGCGCAGCGGGGGCTGCGAAAAGTACAGGATTTGGTGGAGCTTGAGTATCTTGATCCCGTGGTACCGCCGCCAACAGCAAGCCAGGAAATCATGCTAAATGCACTGGATTATGCTCTCCTCAATGTGGTGCGGTACACGTGGTATGTGAATGGTATATCAAACCCTGCCGCAGTGGCAGAAAGTGGTACTAGTGGTGGTGGTGGAATGCCCACTGCCACAACGGCACTGCACGGGCGTACGCAAAGCCAACAGGACCCATTGCTGGGCGACATGCCGCGCAATGGTCTCGAGATGATTGAGCGGGCGTGGCAGCTGCTGCTCACAGTGGAACTCCCAAAACACCCCACTTATTCTACAGTTACATCCACCGCTTCGCAGTTGGAGGCCAAAGCGATGCATCAACACATGGATCTGGAAAGACGGAAGCTTGTAGCAGAGCGTGTGCGGGGAAAGTTAGTGCGATTTCTGGTGTCCTTCGCAACAGCGTCCTCTTCCGTACTCCCACCAAGATGTGGTAGCAGCACCAGCAGGCATGTTGCCCCATCTAAATCATTGGGGGTTGTAGAAGAACGTCTTCGTGTGTGGGCAATCAATGCGCTTGAGTTCCTTGCACACTATATGGTGTGTGATTACGCGCGTACAAACCCTGCTGTGAAGGAGCAGGGCTTGGCGAAGGAATTTGCGGAGGTGGAGATGTTGCTTCAAGAGCAGCAGCAAAAGCAACAGGATTCGCTAACACAGCTTCAGATGTCTGCGCAGGAAAAGAACCCCTCGCATCGGCGCTCAAATCGTGCACGAGGAAATGCTGCACATCCCACGCCACAACCGAGCATGGTTGCTGCGGCGGATGAAGCTCTTTTAAGTAGTCTAACGCTTGAGAGCATGCTGCAGGCTTTGCCTCCACTTAAACCACCAATGTATGTTGGATGGGAGAGGAACGAGGATATCATCCTTCACCATCACAGGGCAGGTACAGTGGATGAAGAGGCGGCGCTTGTGACACTTCTTCTTCACCGCGTCCTGTACTATGGAAAGAATGCAAAGTTGTATCAGTGCCTGTGTGCGTCTAGCGTCATGTGTCTGTTACGTTGGATAGATGAGAGGACAATGAAGAAGAGCAGAAAGAATGTCGTCTTGCCGAAGGAACAACAGAAAAGCGAAGCGGTGGCAGAAGAATGGGGGTGCAATTCTGACACTACAGGGCTCCTAAAGTCGTGCAAAAACGACTCTCATGTGGGTCTTGTGGGGATCGTATGCGTTTCGCTGCATCTTCTCCAGTGTATGAGACGAGTGGATGAAGATTCGACGACCTGCATGGATGACCTTTCATCCATCGCGCTGCAGCTGAAACGACTTTCGGACCTGCACCCCGGCCCCACAGCGGGCGACATAATCGGCAGCACTCGTCGAGAACAGAAGGGCCCGGTGTCTCCCAAATCGTCTCGGGTTTCTCTTGCGCATCAGTCAATGCCGGGCACGACAATGGCGATATCTAACTGTCTCACTGCTATCTTACAGGGCCTTCTAGAGGACGGTGCCAACTTTTTGCAACAGCGCGTACATGCCTTTGCTCCAGGTTCTCTCCAGCCTGGCCGCGCAGCAGGGAGTCATCTCTCCTGGAGAAGTTTTGCAAACGGACAGAGTGGGGAACAGCCAGATCAGAATGTGGTGGATGAGTATTACCGTGTTGTTTGCACGTACCTGGAGGCAAAGGTTAAGAGTGGATTGACGGGCGTAATGGAAATTGGCAGACTCGTTCTCGTGTACTCCGGGGAAGCTGAGGCAGATGTGTCAATCCACAAGAAGGGCACAGGTGCAGACGTAAAGGGTGGCTCTGGAAATGCCACATCGATGAACGTGAGAACCGATGGGTCGCGGTGCGGGACGACAAAACGGTCCCATACATTGGGCGATGCCATAGATAAGCTGCGCAAGAAGTGTGAACGCGTACGCATGGTGCTTTCCACCATCCGCATTGCGCTTGGGTGTCTTGCAAGGCACACTGCGCAAATGCATGGGTGGAAGCAGGGCGAAAAAGGTAGCCTCGATGCGAGCACAGTAGCGAATGTGCGTCTGATGCAAGAGGCGTCACCGACGCAAACTGAAGCGTCTAATTTTATCCAAGATTGTGAGATACGTGACATGCGGACAGATCTGACAAGGCGCCTGGTGGAGCTTGAGCTGTATGCTGCTATACACCGAAAGCACTACGCCGCCATGAAGAAGCATCAGGAAGATATTAAGATACTCATGGAGCGGCAGGAAAACACAAAGGTGTACGGTGTCACCACGATGAAGGAGACAAACATTCTCAACGCTCTGCTTCAGACTGAACCAGAATGTCCGCGGTGCAGTGACGATGAAATACAGGGGCTAATCTCTTGGGCACGTGATGAGGGCGATAACCTGCTACATGCTTTGGTTCTTGTGTCCATTGCGCCATACCAGTCGCAGTCCAAGGCTCAAAGTGCGATGCTAGATACGGCATTTAACCTCCTTCGGGACTATGAGAACCGCCTGGGAGGGGAGAAGTCGACGACGACATGCACGAAGCCAGTGGAAGAGAGCATGTACTCACCTTTCATGATTTGGTGCTATGCTGCAACAGTATGCGGAAAGTTAGGCCTTACGAATCTTGTGGAGGTTGTGAAGAATGTTCTTTACACGGCGTTCGCAAACGATGGTTGTGGTAAGGTGGGCATGTGTGAAGCAGGGCCTCCAGAGGGAAAGAACGATGTAGATGCCTGGCCAAACAACGTTGGTGCTGCCGCCGTTTCCTCCGATCCCTCCCAATTGTTTGTGGTGCACCCCAACGAAGAGATGATCTTAAAATCTTCGTCATTGCTGCTGCGGACGCTTGTCTCAGCCATTCTATGGATGTCCACAGTGGAAATGCGTCAGAAACCGTACAAGAGCTTTGATATGACAGGCCTCATGCCTTTTACGGGAAAAGGAGAGATGATGGAGTTGCCCTTCCAGCAGCGGTATGGACTCGCATACACACAGTTGTGGCATATGCGCATCGCCTACCGTATTCAATTTGCCATGGAACTTGCTGACCGCGTGCATGATGATGAGTTGTTACTGCAGGGTGCCTTTGAGCTCTTTAACGCCGTTCTTCCGACACTTGTTGACAAAAATTACTCTCCTGTCGTGCTTCGGCCGCTTGCCACATTATGTCACGCACTTCTGCGCCAACCTACCACCGTCTGGGCCGATGGGCACGTGCAGCTGTTGTCTGCTCGTACACTTGATGCGCTGCTCAAGACGGTGCAACGAATGAGCACCATTGTGGAACCTGTTACTCTGGATACTGAGGCAGAGACAGCAGCAATCGTACCTGATGTTCCTTTAAGCTTGCCGGTGACGATTCCAGTCTCCGTTGACGGGTGGTACGGGCTGCTCTTTTGCTTCTTCAAACATGCGTGGAATCATGTGTACAATCATCCCAACCCGCGCCAGCTGCGCCACCAGCAAAGTATTAAAAAGGGCGCGAAGGGGGTGCAGTGCGTGCTTTGCTCCAACCATGACGGTTTGGGGACAGCTGCCATCCTCCCCCTTCCCTCTTCTTCTCGTGCGACGCCATCAAAGGTTATCCGCGAAATGAAAGCAAATAAAGCTGTTGGTGGTGTTTCCGCTTCGGTGGGAATAGATGGTGTTCGAGAAGGGGAGACGTCTAAGTTCCCGGGTAGTGCCTACGCCGAGACAGATGCCATCCTGGACGATTCTGTCCCTATTGAATACCTTGAAATTCTTGGAGACCTACTTTTTGCTCTTCCAGGCAGTATTGTTGCGTCCCCCAGCTCCCAATCGCAGTGTATGTGGCGTGACAAGTCTATCGACCTTTCGTCATTGTTTATGCGCACCGCTTCCAGTCTTGTAGGAGTTCCAGCTTTATTGCTTGATGTGGCACGGATGCTCAACAGCAAATCCGTGCACACCGCGTTTGAGCGGCTGCAGAAGGCTGCTGTTGACGATGATCCCCTCTATGCTAAAACCGCTGTGTACATTGTGAGGTATCTTCTTCAACATGGTGACACAACGACCGCACAGCGCATAGCGTCAGATGCCGTGCAGACTATTGAGAAGCTGCATAACCGTATCCAAGAGTACCAGCAGGGAGTGATGACTAACCTAACCAATTGGCTTCAGCGAGAAGGGTACGTATTTATGACGCCCTCACAGTTCGCCCGAATAAAGGCGGAGGACGATGCCGATACGAAGGGAAAGACTCGAAAAACACGCTCGGGTGCCAAGTCGGGTGCAGAAGCAGTAATGAAGGAGGTGGGGAAGCGCGAATTTTCTTGTGAAAACGGGACCCAGTGGACACCTGCAGAGCAGCAAATGCTGCGGCAGCTTACACGTGGATTTGCATGGATCCGCCGGCGGCGTGCGCTACGCTGGCTACGAAACCGTGTGATGCAATTTACTATGCCTTACCAAGCACAGCTGCAATTCTACCTCTCAGCAAGTTCGCAGGTTCTGTTGGAGCGGCGACGGCAAGTGCAGGATAAAAGCGAGCGAGAAGAAGTAGTGGCAGTGGGTCCGCGGGCAGTGCAGAAGTTGAAGACGCGGGGTGAAGATGCAGTGCCTGTTGCTGCTCTGCATGAAGAGGAGCTTCCAAAAGAGAAGCAAGATGAGGAAGAAGCGTTTGTGCAGCACGCCGCTTCTGCCGCGCTGCTCTTCAACCGTTGTAGTTTCCCTTCCCGCGCACTTGCGGCTATCTCATTGGCCATTGATGGCCTGCGCACTTTTGTATGTGAGGATCCACCCGATCAAACGCTGCCAGAGGAGCTTCTTCTTGAATTGTGCAGTGGTCCTGGGGGTGCCCCGGTACGACGAAGTTCCACTTCGAGTTTAAATCAAGGAAATGGCACGGAGAAATCAGTTAATGAGAACGAAAAACTGAGCAGATGGAGTCACCGTGTGGTTCCGCTAGCGCATGCGCTGCATGGAGTTCTATTTTTGTACATGCATGGCTATGTTGACAGCCGCCACGATATGGAATTTCTTCAGCCTGCGGCGGTGAAGGTTGGTCGAGATGTTCTTCTTGAGGAACAACTGCATTTCCAGGGTCGTGTGCCATCGCTCCATGCATACGCTTCTGAGGTCGGTCAATACGAAGAGGCTCGTCTTGCTTATCTTTCCATTCTCGACTCCAAACGGGCGGCAAGGTCATTCCTGTGGAAGATGCGGGATTTACAAGATGAAGAAGAACAAGAACGTGAGTGTGTACTTGAGAGGTGGTTAAAAGAGTTGTCCGTGTTGCTGGCGAGCTGTGCCGCACTGATTCCACCACTCATGGCGCATGTTGTCGTGGTGCACCAGGAGATTGCCGCGGTCACAAAGCATCATAACGCAATGAAGAGAGATGGAGAGGAGGAGGAGGAGGAGGAGCTGGTGGAAGAGGGAAGGATGAGCGATGTGGCACGGCGGAAGCAACGAGTGGTAGAAACGAAGAAGTCGCCAAGGCGCGCCAAGATCAATGAGGTGACTCCTTGCCCTATTTATGTTGATGGTGATGAGACGTGTCTCGTGCTTCTCGCAGAGCGATTTGGCTCCGCACAACCGGCAGAGTTAATCATCGACCACCTCATGTTTTTGCTGCGGTATATGCAGTTCGGTTGCCAGCTCGTGGCGTTGGATTTTGTGGCGAAGGTGCACCAGCTGTCCGGTGGACTTTTTGCTGCCTCTCTATTACCATTTGCACTGAGCCTTCAGCAAACTATCGAGGTACCAATGAGCGAGGAGTTTATCGCTGAGTACGCCCAGCTGCGCCGGAATGAACCGATGCACAAAGTGCTTGTACGACGCGCACAGCTGACGTGGGGGCGGTACAAGACAACGGAGATGTACCAGCGTGTTGTGCACCGCCTTTCCCGGAAGCTTTTTCCATCGAAGCGTGTTGCTGCAGACGCCAGGAACCCATCTACGACAACTAATAGTGAAGACCTATTAATGTCAAGCGGTGGCAATGGTCTCTCGCACCCGTCGAGGCGTGCTTGTGGTGTGCAATGTGTAACGTTGCGTGACGTAATTGGTTGTTTTGAGGCCACCATAGTACACATGCGGAAGTTTCGTCTATTTGGCCCGCTTGCAGAACAGTTGTATGAACTCGGACGTATTCACCTGCTACACCGCCAGCGTGCGGAAGCAGAGCGCTGTTGGTTGGAAGCCGTTGATGCAGCGCTAGAGGTCCCGGAAAGCCTCCGGCAACCTGTAGTTGCGTGGGCAGACTTTCCTGCCGTAGTGATTGGTCTTCCCCGACTGATACTCGCAACTCTTTCACTGACCTCGCTTGCCATGTATACATACCGCGAACGCCAGGGACGGGCTGTTGACACATACCTGCTAGCTGCTCGCATCCTAGAGCGTTTCATTAAAGGGGGTATTTCCATCGGCTTTCCGCGTCACCTACGTGACTTTGGGGGGTTTGTGCTGGAGGACCTTATTGTCCTTCCGCATCTTGGCGTCTCACTCTCGACGATGATGCCACAGGTGGTGCACCACATGCTGTTTCTTGCGTGTGAGTTGCTAAAGTTTAAGTTCCCCCTCTATGCCGCAATGGTCGCCTCCCTAACGGAGTACCTCGCGCGGACATACACGCGTCATACTGCTCTTACTGTAGAGGCACGACTTGTTCAGGCGGTTGCCGCATCGTATTTTGGAAGTTATCGAGCATCTATGAAATTGCTCCGCGATGTCTGCCGGGGGGTTCGCACTCCTAATGGAGCGCTTCACGGCACCGCACTGTGTATGCATGCTGCGGTGGAGTGTAGTGAGGCTTCCAGGACAGGGAAAAGTGTGAAACGTGGCGATATGAAATCAGGATCGGTCCATCGGGTTGGAGACCCCCAGGCTGAGACTTCCCAACAGCAGCAGCAACAACAACAACAGGCACAAGACGCTTTGTATGACGACAGTGAATCTCCAGTGAGTCCTGGAAATATAGCATGTGTGCAAACTTTCCTTGCACAGTGCCACTACACGAGCGTGGGAGAGCCAGGGACCGCAGTGTCTTCTGCGCAGCCCTCTTTATCTTCCTTAAACGCCTCTGCTTCTAATACCATTTCCACTGGCATCAACAACAGTAGCGGTGGACTGCATGAGGCGGTGTCGGCATTGTATGGTCTGAATCTGTCATATCGAGTGGAGCTTGCCATGGCTGAATCGCTTATCGCACTTGGATCAAAAGAGGCTGCCTACGTGTGGTGCGCCAACATCGTGCAAAATCAAGGGCCTGGAACAAATGAAAAGCGAGGGGGGCGCACAAAAAGTCTGTACCGTACGCCGTCACATAGATTTTCTAACTCTGCGTGCCTGGAGGCCTTGGGTGTTGCAGAGCGTATTCTACACTCGCTGCTTGCGCGGTTGAACGTGGTGGGGTCTACTGGTGTCCCAGAGGATGCTGAGGGAAGGAAGAATGGTGTACGGGGGAAAAATATTCCACCAGTTTCAGAGGATGCACGGGGAAAGCGGTTTCGTGTAGTGGTGGAGACGTACGTGCACTACACGTCTAAACTACTTCTTGCGAGAATTTTTACCGTGCGTGGGGAATGTGTCAAGGCACTGGTGGCGCTACAGTGGATTGTGACAGCATTCAACGAACGCACAAGCAACAATGATGGTGTTAACATTGGTAATGTATTTGCATGTAACGTTCCTGGCGTACCGTCGTTCCTCTGGACACTCGAAACACACACTTTTTGGTGCAGCGTGTACGAGCTGATGGTACTAAACCACATGCGGATGCGTGAGTACAGGGCGGCACGGCAGGTAATTCATGATGCACTCGCTCTATGCGACCAGTGCAGTGATCCATACAGTGGGCGGGTATTTTCGCTCTATAGTGCTTTGATTGCCGCTCGCACAGGAGCCACAGAGGAGGCGGGCGAAACTCTTCAGGCCTTGAGTCGCATCGCTGGATCGATGCGGTGTGACAGTCGCATTGACATGTTGTGTGCGTGGACAACGGTGGTGACTGTATCTCTGGAGCGTGAACTTTGGCGAAGCGAAAAGCAGCCAATAACATCATCTTCGACCGATAAACTTCAAACCGCGGTGCGGGCCTTGTGGGAGTACTGCGAAATGCACGGTCTGCCTCTTGGTTCCGTGGCGCTTTTGGATGGTAACGTGCAGCCGCATCTCTCGAGGAAGCGGGAGAAGCGTCCATTTGCGGCATGGAGTATCGAGGGAATCTTCTTTCACCATGCACTGAACCTTCTTTCCAGAGAGTACATGCAAGAAGGAAAACTGGAGCCCGCAAAGAAACTGTTACAGTATGCCATTTCAGTCCTTGCACCTCACTATGATACTAATGCGCACCCCACACCACTCATTGAGAGCCACTTTATTCTCGCACACGTGTTGTGCCGTATTACTCCTACACTAATGAGCAAACAGCTGCATCATCAGTCGACAGGCGCCTTGGAGGAGGAGTCTGTGCGACTATCGGAAGCTCTTTCCGAAGAGAATGTACTTCACGCGCTTGATTCAGAACGGCAGGAGCCTGTTCAGCTTCTAATGTATGTTGTGCAGAAGTTGGTGGCAAATGGAACGCATGACTACGACATGCTGCGGGTTTCACTGTTATACCTGGCAGTTTTGTTGTCCCGTGCAGGTCAAAGGTTTCACACCATGGCTGCTACCTGCGTCGTATTGGCAAAACTTGTGGAAGACATGAAGTTTCACGTGTTTAGCGGCACAAGTGCCTTTTCCTTGTATGGTGAAGATGCAATTGACATGAGATCGGAGTTGCTCTTTCCCGAGAATATCATTTCCACCATTCAGTTCACACAACGCAGCTTGGGGCACATCTCAGAGAAGAATCTGAGAGGTGGGGATCCCGCTTCTGTTAGGGCCACCTCTATGCTGCCTGAGCCACGACGCAGTCCATTGCGTTCTCGTGAAGAGAGGGATATGACATCATCACAGAAGAGCACTGTCTCGCTGCCTATAATCGTTGCCGCTTTCGCTACCCTGCACCGGGAAAGGCGACTCCAATACGTGTTTCCTCCTCCCGAGTCGCTAGATCATGAGACGGCCCTTCGACATGTTCGTGCATACCTGCAAGTGAAGACAGCGCCGCTCAGCTGCCACTACCTTTGGTATAGCGAGGCTGTAAGAGAGGCATCTATCAAACAGCAAGAACATGGACAAGGGCGGAGCGGTGAAAGTAGTCGTGTGCAACGCGGCGCCGCTACCGCCCTTCCTACGGATCCCGCAGGGACGTCAGTGTCGCTTTTGCCCCCTATTGTCATGGATGGGCTGCCGCCCCTTCTTTCTTCCGGGGGACTTGTGCAGCTCGGTGTCCCAAGGACGAATGCAGTGTTCTGTCAAACTTTTCTCCGCGATGCAGTCAGTGGTTGTGGCAATGAGAGTAGCAGCTGCGTTTCTACTACGGTAAAACAAAAACGTGGCAATGTGTCTGGGACAAAGAGTTCATCTCCATCCTCTTTTTCGGCTTTCTCCGAGCCGTTGACGCTCACATTTGTTTTGTTTGTTTCCCCTGTCCACGATCCAAGTGTGGTGCAGCCTCCGCCGCTGAATGAAAAAGGCCACCAGAACCTGAGCAAGAAGTCTACACGTACATCTGTGAAACTCCCCCCTGTATCCGATGCAAGAAACGTCACCGATGTGACCTCTGATTCAGACTCGTGGGCTTGGACGCAGTGCGTGGTGTTTGATCTCCCATTTGATGAGGTTCAGATCTTGCAAACACATGCATTGCAGGCGCTGCACCTGATGAAGACGCCATCAGCGTTATGCACCTCTGGAGGAGGAGGAGGAGGTGGTGGTGGTGTTGTGGCAGTGGCAGCAGATGGCCAAATGGGGGAAGATGAAGAAGATGACATGTCAGTTGGTGCCGCGCTTTCACGGCAGCTCCACGAAGCCCTAAATGTCCTGAACACAAAAACACTACTGGCACCTGGATCTAAGAAAGGGGCGCGCACCACGATATCAGTCGAATTATCCCTTAATAGCACAACTGTAAACAGTGGCAATATCAACATCAGCAGCGGTGGCGGCAACGGGGGCAACAGCGGAATCCAGTCTGCCACACAAAATGGGGGTCCCGCCACACAGACAGATGGCGCAGCAGGTGTGGGTGGTGAGCCCATGATCTCAGAGGGTGAATCTTGTGCTTCAGTGCTCGATGATGTGAAGTCTAAGCTTGTGATCGGATTCGTTGAGCTTATCGTTCGTGCTGTAGTTCCTCGCGCTGTGACGGACGACGAACTGATGGAGCGTTGTGTTGATACCCTCCTTCCCCGTTGTACCGTCTCAGCTGAAGTACTGCGGTTCCTGAAGTCCATGACGGCCGGCGACGGCGGCAGCATCTCCCTTTTTCACCCAGGGCTTCACGAGTGGTTTACCCGCGTGGTTGCATTCGTTGCGATGCACTCCTAGTTTCCGCTGTCACATCCCCTCTTTTTCTTTTTTCTTCCTTTTGCGGGCAACCAGAAGAGCGAAGTGCGCAGTGAAGCATATTCTTCAATGAAGGAGTGCGTCAGGTGAGACGGAGGTGGAGTGGATGTTGATGTATGAAGACGATTACATATAGATGACGCGTGAGGAGGGTGGTGGACAGCGGAGAATGAAAGTGCAGATCACGATTTTTCCGAAGTGATTTAGACACACGCATACATATATATATATATATACACTGTGTGAGAGAGGGAGAGAAATCATGAGTGTGTGTTTTTTTTTTCTCTACGGACATGTATATGTAGGTAACTTTCCCTGTGCGTCTTTGGATGTAATGTAGTGGAAACTACGTCTCTTTTTGTTTCCGCCTCTCTCTCTCTCTCTCTCTGTGTGTGTCTGTGTCTGTGTGTGTGTGTGTGTCTGCCTTCTGTCTCTCTCTTGCTCGAAAGAACACTCATTGACACTACATTACAAACAGGTAGGTGGGCAACAACACCAACAAGCACAGTAAGAAGAGCAAAAAAAAAAGAAAGAAATAGGGAGGGGGTGGGGGTGAGAAAGAAACGCTTTAAAAGCACAAAGCGACGATCAAAAGTTTTTTGGAAAGGCAGAAGGGACGAAATACGTGGGAAGGGGTGCAGTATTATGGCTTCAAGGAGCAGTGCCGGATGGAATCACGTCCAATACATGGAGCAACCGTTGGTTTTTCTTTTGCCCTCCCCTGATGGCGGGGATGCGGTGGATGCGGTGGGGTACCTTGACAGGCTCTGTCACGCACTCCAACAAGACATGGAGAAGGATGCTGACACCGTGAATGCCATTGCGGGGAGTGTTTATGAGCCGATTCCCGTCTACGTATCCATGTTGGATGATCCATGTGCTGAGCCCACCTCTTTAGAGGATATTACACAGGTGGGTCTGGATGAGTGGACCTCGTTACACTTGGCTATCGTCATGCGACATGAAAGAGCCGTAGCAACATTGTTAGTGTTCCACCAGCAACACGCATCTTCTATATTGGAAGATCTACTCTGTGACTCTTGCAAAACTACCACTCCAGAGAACAACAATGGACACGGGACCAGTACCACTGCTGCCGTCAGCGTTTGCGAGAAAGGAACAACAAAAAGCCCTCAAAAGCAGATGTCTAGTCGATTCCTTGGGCATCAAACGCATCCTGGTCTGGGTGGTGCCTTTGTTATTCTGGAAGGTACTCCTGCTGAAGAAGACGCAGTGGCGTCTGGTGGTGCCACATCGTCACGGTTGCTTGGGCGGTTGGAACCCACGTGTACTGTTTCCTCAGTGACAAGAATGCTGCGGCCCCTGTTGCAGTGTGTGGTGTACGAGCTGAGCCACCAGGAAGGAAAGGCTGAGCCGAGTGCTGACGAAGATAGTTTTGCACCGAGCTTTGTGACAAGCATAGTCAGAGCACACTGCGATACTTTGGCTGAATATTACACCCGATTTCCTAGCTTGTTGGTGGGGCTGGACACTGTGTACGAGGCATGTCGTGCAGATCTTGTCACTCTAAACAATATTTTGAAACTGTTTGGTGGGCTGCTGATACCTGTTCTTCGTGGAAGGCGCATACCATGCGCTGGTTGGACCTCGCAGAGTAGCTCGACGAATGTCACACCGTGTGGAACCCCGCAAACTGGTGGTCTGTCCAGGTGTAGCCAACAACAGCAACATCATAATCAATACTTGTATCAGGGGTTATTTTTTCTCTCGTGTGCCGTGCAGGAGCACCATAAACTTGCCTTCTTGGTAACCTGGACTAACTTTCGTGAGGCTACGTCAACAGAGCGGCATCCGCCCGGATCGGCGCGTACGAATCGCGAGGCAAACGTTCTTTGTGACTTTCAAGTCTCCCTGTGGAACCTGAAAAAAACTGGTCATATGGTGTCATTGAACTCCCTGTGGAGTGGGCACCTCTTTGTTCTCTCCAGACTTGTTTCCAGTGAATGTCCACTGGAGCGTTTTCTCGACATTTTTGAAAGTGACTACGCCATGTACTCTTCGGGCATGACCGCATCTTTTATCGCTGTGATGGTAGCAGGGGCTGTGGTGTCGGCCTTCCCAGGGAAGTCTCACCTCGTGCAGCTACTCTGCAAGAAGGTAAAAACCCTTCTGGTGGATGTTCCCGGTGTGTTCTCACCGCTGCGGCATTACATTTCCTCAGCACCATTAAATGATGCAGAGCGATTTGAAGAACTTTGGCTTGGTCAAACACCGTTTTCCTCCTTGAAAAAGTTTGAAAACCGGGCGGAGATGTTGTCCTTTGCGTCGATCGAGACAGTTTTGCTAGGTGCCGAGAAGTTGTGGAAAACGCCTAATGCCTTTATTAGTGGTGTTGGTGAGCGAGCAAAGGCCCAGCGAGCACTGCAGACGTGGATTGGTATGTGCAGGGATTTTTTTCTCAGTCTGAGAGATCGGCCATTGTCTGGGTTGCAGCAGCAGCAGAGGCGTCCTGCGTTCCGGTCTTCTACAGATGGTGACACGGGGACTACGATAGCTGCTCAAGACACGGAGGATCATGAGGATCCCGTCCTACGGCGCGTGTGTGCCACCATCCAGCGGCGCCTTCAGAGTGATACTGCACCCTGCCCCGCCATATATGCAGTGTTGTACCCAGATGCTGCGGCAGTAGGGAATAGTGGTGGTGATAATAATGAAAGCGGTGGGGAAGACGATGCTTCTGAAGGAGACGTAGAGGCTTTATTTACTGATGCTCATGCCATCTTCTTGTATATGGAGACTAGAATAAGCGACGATATAGCGGTAAAATTCCACGCACTTTACAATCAGGCTACTGTGGGGGACATCAACATCCCCAGGACTTTGGATACGGACATTTCTGGAAGTGTCAGGTGGGATGCGTGGAACAAGCTCAAGGGGATGAGCAACGACGAGGCAAAGCGGGAGTACGTGTCGGAGTTGCGCATGCTGCAGGCTTCGAAGCGCTGGAAGTAAGTAACTGAAAGACTTCACAACAACGCGGTTGCAGTAGTGAGCAGGTAAGTAAGGGCTTATGCAACCAAAGCATAAGGCATGGATGAGAGAGGGTTCAGGGAGCGAAAGAGGGTGTCTTCCAGATGTGTGAGTAAACGAATTGCAAAACGGCGAGAGTAGGAGGCACGAATAAGCCACAAAGAGGAATGAGAAGAAATTTTATACTAAAAGAAGGGGAGTTCATGGAGCCAAAGACGGAAACAAAAAGTCATACGACGCCATACGCATGCGTATCTACAGGGCACATGTGGCGCAGTTGGAGGGGTGGGGGGGAAGTCGATCACCGGTGGGTTTGTTTGTTTGTGTGTCTGTTGCAATGGGGTGGTAACCAGTCGCCTGTACCGATGCGTTTGTTCATGACTAATATTTCATACAAACCTTTCTTCTTGTGTTTGTTACACTACCCCATGGCATCTCACTTTCTCTGCGTGTATGTTTTTGATCGTGGCTGCAGAATAATTTTAAAAAAAGGGGTTAGCAATTAATTTATATATTATATTAGATTATATTATATATATATATATATAAATATTTAAATATTGGAAGGTTTGTTGTTTTTCGCTGTCTCTGCTCCTCACACAAGTGCAATATGAAGAGCATCAACGAAAGTAATAACAACAACTATAATAATAAAGGGGAAACCAAGTGTGGCGCAGAGCACGATGGGAAAGAAAACATGGGTAAGAAGCGCCAACGTGAGGAGGTGGCGCAACCGGTGGTGGTGAAGACCAACGAGCCGTGGGTGGTGAAGGGATTGTTGGAGGAGCCGTTGCTGCGCGAAAACCCCGACCGTTATGTAATATTTCCAATCAAATTCCATGACATTTGGAAGAAGTATAAGGAGGCGGAAAGCAGCATCTGGACGGTGGAGGAGATCGACTTGGGTAATGACCTTGGGGATTGGGCAAAGCTGAATGAGGGGGAGCAACACTTCATCAAGCATGTTCTGGCGTTTTTCGCCGCGAGCGACGGCATTGTGTTGGAGAACCTGGCACAGCGGTTCATGACGGAGGTGCAGGTGCCGGAAGCGCGCTGCTTCTACGGGTTTCAGATCGCCATTGAAAATGTGCACTCAGAGACGTACTCTGTGCTGCTTGACACGTACATCACGGACACCGTGGAGAAGGACCGTTTGCTCCACGCCATACAAACGATCCCGTGCATCCGGAAAAAGGCGCAGTGGGCGATTCAATGGATTAAAGGTGGTGAGACATTTGCAGAGCGTCTTGTTGCCTTCGCCGCTGTGGAGGGTATCTTTTTTTCCGGCTCCTTCTGTGCATTGTTCTGGTTGAAGAAGCGTGGCTTGATGCCTGGACTGACGTTCAGCAACGAACTGATTTCGCGTGACGAGGGTCTGCACACCGAATTCGCATGCCTGCTGTACGAAAAGTACATTGTAAACAAACTTCCACGTAAGCGAATCCTGGAGATCATATGCCGAGCAGTGGAGATTGAGCGTGAGTTTATTTGCGATGCGATCCCGGTGCGATTGATAGGGATGAATGCGGATCTTATGGCAACGTACATTGAGTTCGTTGCAGACAGGCTGCTCGTGGCTCTTGGCAACGAGCGCCACTACAAGTCAACCAACCCATTCGACTTTATGGACATGATCTCACTGCAGGGGAAGACAAACTTCTTTGAGAAGAAGGTGGGGGAGTACCAAAAGGCGGGTGTGATGAGCGAAGAGGGAAGCACGAAGGTTTTTTCACTCGATTTGGAGTTCTAACAGCAGCCCACCCGTTGTTGTTGTTGTTCTGGTCGGGGGAGAAAGGGAGGGAGAGGCGGTCGAATGTCTCCAGCCGAAATGATACGGATTCATTCCAATCCATTAAACAAGAAGAAAAGGAAATATATATATATATAGAACCAACTGATCAAAACAGGCACTCAGTGATTTAATCTTTTTTCTTTCGATGCACACAGGTGGTGCTTGATAGATTTCCTGCGATGAAAACCACTCGCCCAGCCATCTTTCTGCCTCGTGCAGGGAGGTGAATTGAGGCGCTTCAGACACTCCCCCGCTATTCATCAGGAAAGCCACACACACACACATATATATATATATATATATATAGAGAGAGAGAGAGAGTCGCCCTGTGAAGCCCACAACCTGGCTTACCGGCATGGCTCGTTACGGCCCTCTCGACCACTTTCAGGGCCCACACGCGGTAATGTACGAAGCCTACCCCTATTGGTCTCCTCTCTCCACACACACAGACTATACATATATATATATATATATATATATATGTAGCCGCTTTTTCCACGCGTATGGAGCTTAGATTTAAATCATAAAGAATAAATTGTTTTCGTGAGGGAGGGAATTCGGTCTGCGTTTGTTAACTCTGAGCTACCTTGCACCATGTGTGGCATGCCTCTCGAATAACTTTTCCTTCTCTTTTTTTCCCCTTATTTTTCTTCTTCGTGAGTGGGTATGTGTGTGTTTTTTTTTATCCCCTTGAAGATCCAAATGTATATGCATATAGAGAGAGAGAGCGTGCCGCTACAACTGCCGTTATTGCCATTGTTGGTTTGGGTTCTCCATTGTTGTGTTATTTGTGCTACCGCACATCGGGGTCGTGTTCTTTTCGTGTCAATGTCTTCTTTTCCTTTTCTCTTCTTCTTCTTTGTTGTCTCTTTGTTCTTCTTTTTTCTGTTGTTGTTGTTGTTGTAGAATTACGCAGCTGTTATTGTTATTGAATTCATAATCATTGCTGTCGCAATTTGTTGTCTTGTGAGAGCGAGAGGGAGAGGGTTGTCTTTATCGGCTCACTCGGCGTGTTCCCTTCCTTAATTTCTCTTTTTTGCTTTCGCTGGGGCGCGGCTGCGTTTGACTTCCAGCACGTTTCAGTCAGCCCTCCATTCCCGTGAGTCTGCGTCACGATGCTCGGGGGAAATCGGCGCCCGATGGAACCCGAGAAGTGGACCACGCGGTATCTGTTGGCGTACTCCGTGCTCCATGGCCTTCTCGATGGCGCGGAAAGATCAACCATGTCGAAGGAGAAGCGAGAGGAACTGGAGTTGATGGTAGCGAGAGATATACGCGCTTTTTACGAACGAAACGACTTGGCGGAATGTGCCGTCCAACCAAGTGATGCACTAAGCACAGATCCAACGCAACTTCTCGTACGTCGTGCTCAACCTGGTTGTGCAGAACTATTTCGTCAGAATCCGGAGAAGCTTGAAGCCGTTTTTGAGGCTGGCCTTGCGCAGCTAATTGCAACCCCGTTGTTGGATGCGAGGAAGAGCGCAGATGGCAGTCTGCCATGGATTGAGTGGTGGTTGATGTTCACCATCGATGACGCGGCGCAGCAGAAGCTGGAGTATCAGGGCGCCCCACGTGTCTGTGGACGAACTCCTGCTCAGCATGAGGCCATTGTGTACTGCATGGAGTGCGGAGTGGATTCACAGTGTATTTTCTGTGCTGATTGCTTTCAAAACTCGCCATGTGTGGGGCACAAACATGTGGTGCGATGTAGCAGTGGCGAGAATAGTATCTGCGATTGTGGGGATCCTAGTGCATGGAATCCGGCATCTTTCTGCAGGCGGCACAGGGGTTTTTCAATGAGCGACGACCCAACTGCAGAAATGGATCCTGTCTGTAAGCGTTGGCTTGAGGTGGTTGCTCGCGGCCTTGTTTTGTACCAGCTCACCGTTATGCGTATGTTTATGCTGGAGTTACCCGGCCAAACTGGCCATGAGAGTCACTGGAGCGCACGATGGCTGGATCGCCTCCTCCGGCGAGCGGTTGCGGTGACGCTGCAGTTGGCGGGCTGGGGGGAAGGTTCACGGCGCATTTTGTGCTTCACATTGATGGGTAAGGCGTTTATGGCCCGCCAGATTACACCCAAGGTGGGTGAAAAGAAACCAGTTGTGATGGCTCTTTTCTCGTGTCTGGAGGAGTTTTTCCTCAACAGCATTGAGATCACAGACACCAAAGAACTCATCATTTGGGAAAAATCCTCCTTGCTTCTACTCGACACATGTATACCCGACCCGGTGTTTCGCCTCCCGTTTGCAGAACTGTTGTTGAAGTACGGTGAGCGGTTGTCTGTGTTGCATGACAGGCATGTAAAGATGCTCTCAGTTCAGGTACTCACGGTGAAAGATGTGGTGGATGCTCTTCTGCAGTATGTACCACAACCGCCGTGGGAGCGCGTGTTGGTTCATGAGACTATACTTCATCGACATCTCTCAGTCTTGCTTTATATGTGCTGCAATGTGAAGAAGAATCGCGAGGTGCTTATGGCAAAACATGCTCACGTCGTCTCCTATTGTTGCCAAAGCTTTATAGGCACTATAGATGCTTCTTCGAATACCAAGGCGATAGTGGTGTCGCGTCTAATGTTTCGTGCGTGGTACAAACTGTTGAGCATTCTTGGTAGCAGCAGTGTGGTGCGGCATGAAGGGGGAGGTTCAACATCTGGGAAATTTACTACTGTCAAGGACTACGCCTTGACGATGCACCTGGAACTGCAGCAGGTGTTCTACGCCATAGGGAACATGGCGCATGATATTGGTCTGGCGCTCATGTCGGGTGATGAGCCGGTCCCAAGCTGGCTGCGAGAGTCACTTCAGTCGCTGCCAACTGCGTGGGAACGGCCACTGGATGCATTTATTGACTGTCCATCCCATCGAAAGATTATTGACTCCCTCACCCTGCAGCACGCCTCCCCTTTACTGTTGGATGCAAACGTGGGGGATGAGGATGCTCCACATCGGGCATATATGCGGGAGCTCTTGACGGAATCCATGATTTCTATAAACTCTATCTTGGCCAAGAAAAGGGCTAGCTTCAAACCGAGGGTATTTGTTCTTTCAGGTATGAGCGGCGAACCCCTATTACCACAGTATGACCTAGTTGACGAAAAGTCCTTTAATCCAACTTCCTTTGTCGTACCTCACATGCGGTTCTTTGCAGTTCTAGTAAAGATGTGGACGAGGTTACAGCAAAAGGCGAAAAATGGACAGCACAGACGGGCATGTGATGTTGCTACCGATAGAACCGGTCCAAATGAACAGGAACAATTTTATTCTCTCATTTCAGAAGTTTTTGCAGCGACACAGTCGCGACCTGATTACTGGCTTGATGAGTGTCTCATGCCGCTTGTCTTGTTTGGTCAGATGGAAGAAGGCCTGTGGTATCGTGACGACTGTGATGTGACGCGGCGGTGTGCAATTTACGCGGGGGATCTCACACTGGGGATGGAGACCGATCTGTATCTGCTGCAGCTACTCATGCTGATCATCCCAACTGAGCTGTACGCCATCCAGGTGTTGCAACGACACACCCTTAAAGAGAATAAAGCGCGTCGCGCTCTCTGCTACACGTCTTTTTTGCGACTCATACTTACCCTCTCTACGGCGGAGTGCGGCGCCGCAGTCGATGATGCCCCTGAACTTCGGAAAGCAGTCCAGCAGCTACTGGTGCATGGTATGGTGACAGAGCCCAGGCACTCCTTTCGTTCCTTGGAGTCTGATGTGGGTGATTTCGAACACTTTATTCCGGGTGTCCACCCAAAGGAGATGCTTCCGTCGATTCTGAAGGAAATCGCTGTCGGGGTGCAACAGGAGCGCGGCCAAAACTTTCGACTGAAAGATGCGGAAACATGGCGTGCCAACGTTAATCTCTATCACCCGATGCTTCGAGACAGTCACTCATTCGACATGTATGATGTCTACAAACGACTGGTCCGGCGTGAATGGATGTCCCAGAAACGTATCGCGCAGGATGCCCCGGCATCACAAGAGTCGCCGGTGAAGTTTCCGCCACCTAAACTCTTGGGAGTAGACGATGATATACCGCGACTGGGGGAACGGCAGGCGGTGCTCTATCACAAGATTTGTCTCTTGCTGCAGACGGCTGCGGTGCTTTCTGCGGCTATTGATGTGGTTCATCATTACCTCCATCATGTGGTGAAAAGAGTAGAATTGAAGGGCATTGAGTACGTGAACAAGTGTACGTTGGCTCACGCCGTGTCCGTTCTCTATCTCTCCATGAGGGCCAGCAAGGCTATCAGCTTCTCTGTATCACCTCCTGGAGCTTTAGGCGAAATAGATTGGGATGCTGTTAAAAAGTTTCAGAATCGATTCATGCCACCATCTGGTTACAACCCTAACCAGCTGCAGGACTTATACTCAATACCTGATATTATGGGTGCTGTAACACTGAAGGAAAAACTTGATTTGCCTGTGCACTCGGGGGGTAATAAAGTGTCGGCTACTGATCGAAAGGGGAAGTCTCAAGGTACGACAACGGTGGCGGCTCTACTTGAACTTCGCAAGCACTTTAGTGAGGATGGAACAGATGAGTATGGCTTTGTGGAGATGATTGAATTCATCCTGCGTGGAGTAGGGGCGTTGTCGCCATCACATGAGACGACAAAGATGACAAGCTGTGCTGAACAGAGTGAATATGAGGATCGACGACGGCGGCGTATCAAAGAACGACAAACCGCATTGCTACAACGCGTAAGAGCCAATGACGCCAGGACTATTATTGCCATGGGTAATGCTGATGATGACGATAGAAGCAACAACAACAATAATAATAATGATAATACTAATAATACAAACAACAGCAATGGTGTCTCTCTCCCTGTCACTGATGGTGTAGCGCGAGAAGAAGCCACAGGTAGTACTGAACCCCAATACTCTCTCACTGCACGACTTCTACTACGCCTTTCTGAAAGCGAATGCTGCATGTGTCTCAGTCGGTCTAGTGAGCCGCTCTTGCTGTTGGCTAACACCTCCACTTCCGACTCGCTTTACCGTCTTCGATTTGATCCGTCAAGAGATGGGGACACGGGGCTACGTAAGCTGAATGCACACCTTTACGTCTGCGGACATGCGGCGCACAAGACTTGCGTGGCGAAGACGTTTGGAAAGCTCGCCAATTTGTGGGCTGGAACCGCTGAGTCCAGAAGCCGGCAGACAGTACTTGGTCCCTTGGAGTTTAACTGTCCCATATGTGTCATGATCTGCACAACATTCTGCCCATTTCCCACGCTCATCACTTGCGCCGGGAGACAAGACCTTTCCCCGTCATTAACATCGGAAATACCATCATCATCATCATCATCGTCGTCGTTGTTTGAATTGGTGCGCAGAGATACACTGCATGTCCTAACGTCGCACAAAGCGAGCACCACGGTCATTCAGGGGCTGCACAAGAATCTTGCGTTTGCAGCCGTTGGCCAGTCGAAAACTGGCCGTGAGGAGGATTTGTTCCTGGAGCCGTGTGAACTACAAGAAAGGAACCCCTCTCTCTGGATACTCGTAGAAACGCTGCGGGCCATTCGGACTCAGGTGTGCATTGCGGTTGAGTGGGTCAAAGCGGGTGGCAAAGTGCAGTACAATGATTTATTGGGGTTGCTCGCTCTTATGGTTTCACTTGACGTCGAAATTCTTGAGGCCAACGCCTCTGCCCTTCGTGAGGAACTTTGTCATGATGATGATGGCTTATGTGTGCTGTTATTGAAGCTTCTCCAGAATCCAGGAGAGGCAGTGCTGTCTCTTATCCAGTACACGATACTGCTTCTTACATCCACTGACTACACTGTGCTTACCTCTCCACCCACGACGGATGATGGCAATGCCTACAGGAATTTGCTCATTGCCATCTGGAAAGAACTGGGGTGTCTCTCTATCCTCAAAATGCTGCTTTCGGGTGCGGCTCCTGCAGTGCTCCCGCAGTGCATGGACGACAGGTCGATTTTTGTACTAGTAGACTCTGGGGAACTCACCACGTTGGAGGGTCAACAGCACGCGGTGCTCACAATGCTTTGCTACTTGCTCGACCAACGTTCCTTCTTGGGAGAGCAGAAAGGGGATCCGGGGGTGGCACTAGCGTCGCTTGTGAGGGTTGTGGTGGCCAGATACCGAGGAATGAAGTCGAAAGTCAATGATCTTCCCACAGAAGAGCTGATGCACTGCAAACCACTCCGAGCAACCTATGAGGATCCAGCATCTTGGCGGCGCTACATTCTGCGCCATTTGTTCCACCTTTCTGACACTCTGTATGAAATGCTTCTTACTACCAGTTCCTCTGATCCCTGCAGTGTGTGCGGTGACACCGAGGCACAACGTGTGCTTTGCTGTTTTTGTGGTCAGCGACTGTGCGCGCGTCCACTGCTGACTCCACCGGAGCTATATGCTCATGCATGCACATGTGGACGAGGTGTAGGCGTTTACATTCACCCAAGGGAAAATATCTTCACTGTTCTCTTGACACTCTCCGATCGTTATCTGTATCTTCAGTCTCTGTACACGGATGAGTATGGGCAAAAAAATATCTATGATTTCCGTGGACACATGGTGTATATCGACAATGAGGCGGCGATGCACTGGCTCTCGTTGTGGATGCGATCGCGTTGGGGAGTTGAGTCGACTGTTATAAAGAGAATGGTTAGGACCAACTTAAAGGTCTTATAACCAGTTGCTCGCATCTCTCTTTTTTCTTTCTCTCTCTCTCTTTCGCACAAAGAGAGAAAAAGTGTGTGTGTGTGTGTCTTGGGGATTGTCGGTGGGTGAAAAGGAAACGAAAGGTATATGGGTATGGGAATGGGAATGAGCGAGAGTGGGGGCAGAGTTGTTTCATGAGCAATCGGCGTGTTCTACGGGGTTGAATGATGTAAAACAATTGCTATATATATATATATATATATATATCCGTGTGTCTTTATGCGTGTGTGTGTGTGCATTCCGATGTGTCTGGGCCATCTCCCCACCTCTTCACATACACAGGCAGTTGCATTCGCACTGACAATAGTCCTCATTTGTTTATTATTTCACCCCCCTCGCCTGACACTTTGCCAGGCACAAGGAGGAAAAGAAAGGTGCGCTTGCGGAGAGACTGTGAAAGATGTCCTTCATACCGTGTGTGGAAGACGACTGGCGGAAACCCCGGCACCGCAACCCAGACGCTGTTGTTCTCTCGGAGGCGCGTCGTCTTGCGTTTATAAGCGGTCGTGTGGAAGACGCATATGCTCTTCTTATGGATTCTGCAGTGAAGTCGGAGATTTCGGCATCGTTGCGCCGTGAGTGGCAGGAGGCTGCTATGACTCTTCTTTCGTTGCTCCTGGGGAGCGGGGAGTCGCGGTGGCTCACGAGTGATCTTATCCAGTTTCCAAAAAAAACTTCGGAGGCGCGCGCGGCAGTGAAGCTAATGGATAATGTAACATATCATCACTGCATGTTATTTTGGGTGAAGCTCTCGTGCCAAGCATTGATGCAGAGAGAAGGGATCGATGTGACACCAGAGCAAGCAAGCGGCATACTCTTATTTCTAGTGAAAGATATTTGCTGCAGGCGACTTTCAGCCATGCCTCGATGCCTGCCCACTTGGAGGCTTCTGGAAAAAGTGTTCAACGAGATTTTAGTTCTGGGCTCCTCAAACACTAATTTATCAACACAAATCGCCACGTTGCAATGCATGCTATGCCACCTTCGCCACCACATTCTACTCTACCTGGAGATGCGGGACCGCCCGCTGGAGGGGCAGTGTGGTCTCCTTGCTTACCGCGATACATTCGACCGAGCGTCAAGGGGCGTAAACTCTGGCGGTGGCGGTGGGAATTATTTTGATGTTGAGGAGTTCACAGAGAAGAATCAGTCACTCTCCGCCCAGGACCTGAGTGAGACAGTGCAAGTACTCTGTGGTCACAGTGGTGTGAGCGGTCCTCGTGGAAAGGGAAGAGAAGAAGAAAAGGAAATGAAATTGGGAGGAGAAAACTGCCGGGGTGCTACTGCAGCTGTTGAGGACATTGATGATGATTTTGGTGAAGCATTGGAGTCTTTTCTCGAAAAGTATTTTCTCCAAAGTGCTCCCTCAGCGTTTGATCGCTCTGGTGGATCGTGTGTGTAGTTTCTTTCCTATTCCTCCCCCCTACCCCCCTTAAAGAAAAAAAAAGGGGGGGGGGGGGGATTTGAGTACTGATGTGCGCGTGGATGTGTTCGGTGGCCCGGCAATGTCTCAGCTGCTTTCTTTTTTTGCTTGTTTCTTTCTTTGTTTGGGTGGGTGGGTTGTTTACTCTTGGCTCTCCCGCTGCAGTTTGATCAGCACCGGCTAGGTAGAGGTGGAGAAGGCGGTGGAAGACGAAAAACGAACAGAAAAGGGAGACAGCAGTGTGGTGTGTTATCAGTAGTATCTCCCACTCGCTTTTCATACAGTGCCACTAAAGCATGTTTACCGACAATGCTGAGCACATTTTATTTGCCTTCGAAGACGCTCTTCCTCCCGACCCGGAGGCAATGGTAAAGGGGCGCGAGATCTGTCAGGCGTTTCAGAATGGTAAGTGTCGCCTTGGAGCAACGTGCCCGGAGCGACACGTCATATCTCAGTTCAAGACAATGCGTCTGGAGGTGTGTAGACATTGGCTCCGTGGTGCGTGCGTCAATGGGGAAAACTGTCTTTACCTACACGAGTACGACGACCGCTATGTGCCGCCATGCGCCTTCTATCAGCGCCTCGGCGAATGCACCAACCCGGAGTGTCCTTTTCAGCACGTTATTCAGTCGGAGAAACAACCCGAGTGTGCCGCGTACCGCCGTGGCTTCTGTCCGCTTGGCCCACAGTGCCATCTCCGCCACGTGTTTCGGCAACCGTGCCCTTTCTACCTCGCAGGTTTCTGTCCACTTGGGCCCAAGTGTGCTCTTGGTCATCCCGTGCAGGAACTTTACAACCGCAATGCAGTATCAGAGCGGTTGCGGCATCGCATGCTTCATGAACGCGCCGAGGACGCTACTTTCAACAAGAATGCAACCTGTTATCGCTGTTTCGACCCTGGGCATCTTTCCCCGAACTGCCCAGGGGTGCAGAATGGCATTCTGCGGCGGATGCTGATGGCGCTGCAGGAGCCGGGAGAGCAGCTCTACTTCCAAAATGACGGTAGGTCTTCGAGAAAGTGCTGCTTCTTCTGCGGAGATGAAGGACACGAGGTGCGTGACTGCCCGAAGAAACCGAAGAGCCATCAGAACCATCATTGGCACGGCACCCGGCGTGGGGAGGTGACAGGGAGATGAACGTCACGGGTCACCTCTCTCTCCTTCTCTCTCTCTCTCCCCCTCCCCGGCGTTGCGGCAAGCTCAGCTATGTGGGGATGAGTCCCCGCGTTTGTTTGTCTTTTGCCTTTCATGGTGCGTTGCCGTGTTTATGTGCCCTTCTTTCTTTGATTGCATCGTGTACAGTTGATTTACTTAGATATATATATATATATATATATATATATATATATATATATATATATATATACTATTGCCTCTTCTTTGTTGTTGTTGTTTTTTTTTTTCTAATTCAGGCTGTATTTGTGGATGCTGTGGGAACCAGCGCTCCGTCCTACCACCGCCAAATCGTTGGTGAGGAAGAGGAAGCCATCTTTTGTTGACGCAGTGGAAGCACTGAGGGAGGCTGCAGACGCCATTGTAGGCCTTCGGGTAAGTGAGGAAGAGTGGCAGCAACCACATTTGACGATCCCACAGTTGCGTCGCGGCTACAGTGCTCTTTTTTCCCTCTGCAGGGTGCTCGAGAGTGGGAAGTGCAATAAGATGCAAGAGCATACCTTAACATCTGTGACAATGGAGCTGGCTGATGTGTTGAACAGAAGGAACGGCAGGTCTTCTTCTGGCGTGACACTTCTGACACACGAATGTGCGGCACAGTGTCCGTTTCTTTGTCTTTCATTGACAAACAATGCGGATCGCAGCACGTTTCTGGAAAACCCGTGGTTTCACTTTGTGAATCACCGTATTCGATTCTGTTTGTCATCGCAAAATGATTCTGTTGTTGAGTTACGTCTTGCTGAATCATCTGAAACGGTGTCATCATCACGACCCAGTGACGATAGAAAAAGTAAAAACAGTGAAAATGAATATTTTCGTGGGCCTGGTTACAATGTACTTGAACGGCTAAAGGGAGGATGCCATGGGGACTGCGAAGTTGGTTTGCTTCGACACCATGGCCAAGCGGTCCGAAAGTGTGTAGAGGAATTTGTCCATGCTGAGAGTTCCTATCTGCACTTCATTGCCGGTGGTGTTCCGGCTCCACCCCAACTGTGTGGTGCGCAGTGTTGTGACAGTGATGAGAAAGGAGGAGAGGATTGCATGCAAGACTTTTCGGCATTCTGCTCGTCTCAGGGACCGTTTGAACAGCTCTTTCGCATGGATCGTATTTATTTCGTTGCCGCAGTAGCAGATGCCTGTGTGAATTCAGATGCTCCCCGGCCTTCAATTGGTCTTAGTGGTAGTACTAGTAGTAGTGTTAGTGGCAGTTTTACTGGTGGTGGGTGTAGTGTGGAAAGACATAGGCACGATAAGGAGGTGGCTGCACTGCGCTGTTGTATTGCTTGCTTTGTGAACAGTATCTTGGAGGCCCGTATTATATGCACAATTATTTGTGAAGCTGCGCCGCATATTGATGTGTCTGAGAAGGGGAAAGAAGTGATTCTAGTGAACGGAAAAGAGGGTGATGATAACGATAGTGGAATTTGCCTCATCATTCGTGGCACTGCGCTGCGTACGGATGCGCTGCTGGACTCCCTTGCAACCTCCCTAAGGGATTGGCTGGAGAAGGAGGTGACAACTGCAGCACCTGAATCCCCTACAGGGGTAAGGAACTTTTATGGGCAGTTGGGTGGTATTTTGCTGGCATCTTATCGCTGTCTAGAGATATGCTGCGTTTCTGGATCTCCTGGGGCTGATGATGTCTTCCCGCATCTGGTTGCACTTTGTGGACTTCTCCGAAGCGGGCCGTGGTTGTATAGCGTTCTCTGTTGGTGGAGTAGTGATGCTTCTGCCAGGTACAGTTGGAGGAAAGACGAAGATCAAGTTGGCGGCGCCCATCGCTATGCACGAGCCTCTTTCCAAGCAGCCCTCCTTCATGTGCTGCCGGCATCGTCCTGACTTCATTGAAAGAGGGAAGGTGTCTCCGCATGAAGTGGCAGCTGCGCTCACTGCTTGACATTGGCAAGTCCTCTCTTTTGCTCCTTTGTTTTGTATATTCATACGTATATACATGTGTGTTTAAATGTATCATTTTTTGTACCCTCTCTGGATTGGAGAGGTTCTGGTGTTTGTCGCTCGCGATTCATCAGAAACGCCTTAATTTTTTGTTGTTGTTGTTATACGGAAAGAGCTTTGTATTGTTATTACTGTTTTTTTTTTGTTTTTGTTTTTTTCTTAATGGGGTTAGCGAGGGGAAGAGAGAGACAGCGACAGAAATGCTCGAGTATGATCATCTTTCTGTCTGTTCCTCCTTGCCCCTCTAGCGGACGGATGTCAGGCCGACGATCTCTTCTTTCCATCGCTCACAGTGCGGCGCGGAAGCGTAAGTTGTGAAGAACCCGCCCAGCCCGTCCCTCTCTGTCTTGCACGGGGAGGTGGAGGGCGTTTGCAGCACCTCCTATTCGCCAGTGCCATTTGTTTTTGTAGAGGATGAGGCGCTCCTCCAGAGTCTCATGTGGGGTATTTGGTGTGTTTTCTTCTCTCTTTGATGCGATAAATCCCGCTCTGGGAACCTGCAGGCATTCTTTTTTTTTTTTTCCTTTTTATTCTACAGGGGAGCGGGTGAGACGAGAAGTATTCCTTCCTTTTTTGTTATTATTATTATCCACACACACCTTGTTGTTTTCTGATTTAGCCACACACGCCAGTAAATAGTCTCATAATTTAGTCGCGTGTGTCTCGTCATGAGGCACAGTGGTCTCTGTTGCCGCCGGCTTCTGCGCAGCTGCTCTTCTGGTCGCGGCGTGGTGGTAGGAGGGCAACGGCGACGGCGAGTACAAAAGCGGGATGAAGTGTCGCCCACATGCTCTCTGTATCGCATAGAGAGGGAAGCAGATGACATCGCAAGTCAACTGCTGAAACGACACCGGAAGCGTTGTGCGTCGAAGACCCAGTTGACGGGTACACAAGAGCAAGAAGAATGGAGATCGCATGCTTCAGTGGGATTCTTCAACCGCAGTCACCATCCAGATGTCCTGGCGGGTTACGGCAAAAAGGCTATGTTGTTGAAACTTGCCCACATGTGCGATGTGAATGAAGTCGGTACACAAGAGCTGCTGCAAACCACAGATAAGGAATGGGATGCGCTGACTCCAGATGCCAAACTCTCAGCAGCATTTGTAGGGGCCAATGGAAGGCCTGATGTCTTGCGGGAAATACGGTCTAATTCCTCTACACGTCCACGCAAGACCACAGAAATGGCACTCTCGCCGTTTGATACGGTGCTCCAACGATATGCCGCTGTTGTGCCTGAGAGCGGGACTCGTTCTGCTGTGGGTGCCTTGTGCAGCTGGCAAGTCAACATGCCTACCACTCTAACGCGTAAATCAACTGTGCGTGGTCTTCTGGCACGCAGGGAACTGCTTGAGCGCCATAACGAATGGCAGAGGGTAAGGAACCACGCGATTCCGAGCGGTAATCACTTCGCAATCGAACGAGCTGACAAAAAAAAGGCATCAAGTCAGCCGTCCAGTAGCACTTTTTCCTCCCCAATGTTTCGTCGCTATTGCCTTGAATTCGGTAGCAATACATTGGGCCGAGCAGCGTTTTTGACAGAACCCACAACATATTACGTACTGCGCAACTTGCGTCCGACGGACGGTGCATCCCTTTTGGAGGTCCGTAGCAGGGCAGAAGAGCTTAGCCGTCAATACGACTCTGTGCGCCTTTCGTGATTTTGCCGCCTTAACGCCCATTTGGGTGGTATTTTTCCCCCTTCTTCCTCTCGGGGGGAGGAATGAGGTAGTGGGAAATGAGGCAACACGTGCAAAAGCAATAGAAAGAGAATGTGTGTGTATGTGTGTGTGATAGAGAGAGAGAGAGAGACCCTCTGTGATATAGATTGCCCAGCGAAAAACTGGTGAATTTGAATTTTTCATTGTTTTTCTGCGCCTCTTGAACCATTTGCTCACCCTGCTGCTGCTTTCCCGTTAGCTGCTGGTCGCGGTGAATGGTGAGTGATGTTGATGACGATGATTGATGTTCGCCGACTACACCTCCTCCCCCCTTTTTTTATTTATTTTATTTATCCGCGTTACATCGCTTCCTTTGTCGTCGCTGTTCCTCTATTACCGTTGCACAGTTGATGAATGTGTCACGCGCCCACCTTATTCCTTCGCCTCTATCTCACATCTTCACCGCAAGACTCACGCAAAGGTGGGGGAGGGGTGACGTATTCTGTCTATTTATTGTTGTTGTTGTTTTGGCCGTCATTGTCCTTCTGCCCCTTTTCTCATCTCTGCCTGCAGCTGTTGGGTAGTCCGTGCTCCCTCGACAAAAGACGGCTTATTTGTAAGGAGTCCCGAAGAGAGGAGTTGCGTCATTCCCCTCTGCTGCAGAATCACAATCGCTTGCAAGGTTTTTCCCACGTTGGTAACACATTTGTTTCTCCGAGATCCGTGTTTTGCTTGCGCGCTTTCTCGTTTGCCTGTTGGCCTCCTTTTTTCTTGTAACTTCTCCGTTAATATCGCTCTCGGGTCTCTCAAACACCCGGAAATCTGCATAATGACGGCTCTTCGTGACCATTCGCCCCCCTTGGATATTTATTCGATACCCCAGCAGGATCAAGAGCGCGAGCTGGATAACATACATGTGTCGGTCGAACGTATGGATGCGTTGCTGCATCGCGCTGACTATCTGCTGTACGACAAACCCATTCCGACAGAGCGACATTTGAACCTCGGAAATAAGCCGAAATCGCGCCCCAGAGTGGCGACTGGCAATGGTGGTCCCCACGCCGCACAACCAACCATTACCGCCCCCTATCTTGGCAACAAAATGCCTTTCGTGAGGCGGTCCACGGGAAGGGTCGAAACGAACCTTCATAAGCGAAAAACACCAAACTCCATAGCCCACAGCAAGCCATGGGGACAAGGAGTAAAGAAGGGGAACTATCCCCATCACCATGGTGGTGGAGGTCGTGTTGTGGATGATGATGATGATGAATTGCTGGATATTTCTCTTGAAGACCTTCGACATAAAATTCATGAAGAGTTGAGGGAATACTATCAGAAAAAGTTGGCAAAGCATTCTGTCGAACTGAGATCCCGTGGGCTGACACATCGGTTGAGTGAAAAGAAGCCATTTGCCCACAAGCGCGCCAACGGGGGGTCATGTGGCGCCACTTTACTCTGAATATATTAAGCACGTGTGACTTCTCTGAGACACAAACACGCAAGATGCCCCCCGGCTTCCGTGTTGGTTCAGATTCCCCTTGCCCTTCATGTTCTGTATGGAGGTGAATATGCGACTTTCATCATCTCTTTAAAAAGGTCCATCCTGTTTCATTTCCTCTACAAACCAGAGGAAGCAGCAAAAAGGAGAGCACACTCCAAGCTAAAAAGCAGATTTAACAAAAGGGCTGGGGGAGGTACAACAACAACAACAAAAAAACCTTCTAGTGTAAGTTGTATGTATATATATATATATATACATATGGTTGGTGCCAAAACTCTTCACAGCCGTTGCAGCAGCCAAACTCTGAAAAAAGGAATTGGGTGCTGTTGTCTTGTAACAAGAGATCGTGCAGGTGAAGGTGATCTTCGTTCTTTTATGTTTGCTTTTCAGGGGAATATAATAATACTATATATATATATATTATCTCTCTCTCTCTCTTCTCATCCTTACTCCTTTCCGTCACATATGTATACAAAACTCATACGTATGGTTGTAAATGTCTTCATTGATGGTTGTCGTCTTTTCCTGCACTTCTAGTTGTTGTTGTTTTTTTTTCCTTCATTCGATTCTTTTTATTCACTCTGAGTTGCCGAAACACTCTTCTCTTCTTCACCCGCCCTACACGCATGTTACTACTGCTGTTTGTGGATTTCTGAGAAGGCTTTTATTTCCGAAGTTTGGTGAGAGGGGAGAAGGGGAGTCTCCGTGTCCGGAGCTGAAGTGTATTTGCGGTGCATCCCCCTACCCACATCTACCTCCTCTATACACACGCGTTGAACCAATCCTCCTCTTCCTCGTTTTTCCTTTGCTTTGCTTGTTTTTGTTTTGTTTTGGACTACTCTTGCCACCGTTTGAGTGGTAGTAGTGGTATAGCTAACGTAGTAAATATCTTCGAAGATACTCCGTCCTCTGGACGAGTTCTTGTATTAGTCATCTTTGTAGTGTTACCTAAACGGAGGCACAAAGGAAAAACGAAAATAACAAACAAGTAGAAATAGGTGAGAAACTCTTGTAGCTTTGTGGTGGCTTATTTATAAGGTAGTTATGAGCATAATTGCGTCTCAGGAGCCCAGTTCCTGTGGCCTGACTATGCCGGACCAAAACTGCTGTGAGTTAGGGAAAATAAATGCATCAATTGGGCGCATCGAAAGTCTGCTGGGTAAGGGCGAGGACCTGCTTTACAGCAATGCGGATGACACCCTTAACGTCGTGAAGAACGACACGAAGAAAGTCGTGGTCACAAACGTAGTCTTTGAACCGCCGAAAAAGACCAGGCAACCTTATGTGATCGCAAAAAGAAATTTATTGGGACTACAGAAGTCTCTGGACGCATTTGGGCGCCGCTCAATAACTCAGAAAACACTGTCATCGGTGTTTGAGTTTCCCCCATCGCAGCCAACCGCGGCAGCGAGTAATCCCGCTCGAAGAACTATGCGGAGGGAGTTTAAAGGGGTGAAAAGGGACGATGACGTGGAAGACATCTCCATCGTCGAGCTTCGAGAGCGCATCCGGAGAGAGTTGGAGGATTACCGCTCCAAGGGTCAAGTGATCCGTAAAATGGTACCAAGGGCCATGAAATCTCTTCCGTCAGCAGAGCGCCCGCGCGCAAGACACACAGTGAGAAATGCCAGTGAGCCAGAGAGGTTGAAGGCGGGAATACGGTCAAGTCACTGCTGGAAACCACAGCCCTTAAACGGAATGGCGTCCTACCCCCATGAATACAACCACATTAGCCTCAGAAAAACTTACCCTGCGTGTGTTAGGAATCCCAATCGTTCCCCAAACAAAACAAGTCTCCCAAATAATTCTACATGTGTCTCACGAGGGGCGCTATTATCCATGGGTTCTGTTGCGTCTCAATTGAAGGGAGAGAAAATGGTGACGCAGAAACAGCGAGAAGTACATCTGCTCTTCAAAACAAATATGTACCGTGGCTGTTCTTCGCGGCGGCTGTTTTCAGTGAGGCCACAGTCGTCTTCGGTCCCATGGCGCAGTGTCTTCTGGGATGTGGATAACCTGAATCGCCTCAAGAGGGCAAGGACGTCGCCGATGGTACCGAATAAAATAAAAAATAACAAAAGAGATCCCGTGGCGAGGATTTCGTGTTGTGCACCCGATGCAGTCGCTTCTCGGCAGAAGTCAAGGCCCTGTGCGCCACAAGTTCCTACTCTGGAAGAAGTAAAGAGGGGGGGTAAGTCAAAAGGAGGGAATCCCTCCCATCCGACTTCCAAGGAAGCGGCCCCACAATCTGTAAAACATTCTTGCGCAAATAAATGTATTGAGAATGAAAAGTTATCAATTCGACCCGCAGTGAATAGGAAAGTGGAAGAAAAAAGAAAGACGGATGTAGTTTCCGACACCGAAATCCGCAGTGTGGCGCATGCCTGCCCTGATTCAGCCACCCCGTCTTCCACCTCTCGCGATTCTTCGGTGGTTTGGTGTATCGACGAGTCTATACACCCCCTGGTGAAGCCACTCGATCTTCGTGCGCTTCGAAAATAGAATAATATACATCTATATATATATAGACGTGTAAATCAAACTAGAAGAAAATCTATTTTACTGCATGTTACTGAGTGAAACATGTCAGCTTTCCTTCTAACTTTTAGTGAAGCTTCACAAAAAGAACAGTGTAGAGACGCTTCTCTCCGACAAATTGTGGTGACGGAGCTGCTCTGTCCTGGAATAATATATATATATATATATATATATATATATTCCTATTTTACCAATAAGTAGCTCCTTCAAAGAGTTATTTTGCGGGAAATTAGTGTTGTGTCTTATTCCGTTATAACATCAATCTTGACTAGTATGTGCCTACTCTTTTTTTTTCTTCTTCAATGTAGGGTGGAGTGCATGTGTGAGGGGATTTGAGGTGTTCGTTTGACGGCAAAGGACAGTTGTACTTTTACACAGGGTTTCTAAATATGCAGTCAAGCTCCTGATAAAATCTCGGGTATTTTTTTTTTTTGCTTTACATGAGATCTCGCATATTCGAACTACAAATTCTCGCAATCTTTCGGCTCTTTTTTTCCCCTCCCTCTTCTTCGAGCTAAGGCCTCAGTCACATTACATGCACATGTCTTGTTTTCTTTTTTTTTGCTCTTGCTGTGTGTGTGTGTGTGTGTGTGTGTGTGTGGTCCCTCACAGTGGACCCAGATGATTTTTCATAATGACAGCACATCGAGTCTGGGATTCTAATGTGGGAATCCGGTAGTGGACTTCGTTAATGCTCGACAAGTGGATTTCTGTACTCTACGCTACTCAATAGTGTATCGTTCTCAATGCCACGAAATGAGGCCGTTCTACAGGCTTTCAACGAGCTGAGAAACGCACTGTGTTAGGAATGGGCAGCCTATTGTAACAAGGTGAGTTCTGAGTATTATAACAGTATGAAAATGTGCTGGTGCGGGGTGATTAACCTATGCGCTGATTCGAGCACGGATTTGACCAATTCAAGCGATTGGTAGGCAACAGAACACTAGATTAGGGCGGTTACGGGCTGAAGTCGCGGTGAGAAAATGAAACGCGCGCGCACCAACATAGTCATGGCTATCCGGGAGGAAGAGGAGCAGAACGCCTCTTTGACGGCCGGGAAATAGGCACGCGGGATCTTGAAAAGGTGCACATCATATGGCTGGTATCCGGTGAACCAAGCGCAGGTTGCGCTTCCCTATTTTCGATAGTGGAATGGAAATCTTCAGGGTGGCCGCATCCTTTTATCGACAGGTCAAAGGTGAGGAATGACGATGGCAAAGCACGAGATGATCTCGTCGTGGTGAATTGAAGCTCTTCCTTTTTTTTCGAGTTGCCTTTCCTGTAAACGCTCCCCACGTGTTTCTGATGTACAGACGAAGTTGGGTGGGGAACTGGTGGAAGCCAAGAGACTTTCAGTCGGCGATGAGTTTTTTTCAATGTAACGCACACTCTCACACAGACAACGGTCGGTGTTCCGGCGTTTGTCAAACCTCTGCGTATGTTGTTGAGCGAACTCCTCGCTCACGCATGGAAGGACAGCATTCGTACAGTTAGTGCTTAGCGCGCTTTCGAATCATGGGGAATATCAACTGTCCAGAAGCATACAGAGTTGTAGCACCACGCTTGAGGTTTAAAATTCTGTTTACGAGGTTTGACGAATTCATAAACGTTTTGTTTTTTGTTGTTGTTGTTGCTGTTATTTAATCATGCAAGCCGGAGTGTTTCGCTTAGTGAGGAGATCACATGTCTCTTGAATGGCGCAACCCTACATTGCGAATGCGCCATAGGGTAGTTGCCGTCGACGTCTTCTCTCATGATGCGCGTAGCTGGCGTACGTGGTAACTCTTGATTTGGTTATTCTTTCTAAATTTGGTGAGGTGTCGTCTCTCGCGCGTAAATCACGAGTTGTTCGGTCCCAACGGCCTAATGCAATTGGCACCTTCCGCATCTTGTATTGGAGATGATTGGACGTAATGTGTTACACAATAGACCCCACCCCTCCATCTGCCCAGATTCGCAGCTCGGGTAGAGGAGGCATCCATGCAGATTTGTGGCAAAAGCTCTTTTTAAGGCCGTTAGGGTGGCGTTGGTGGTCAGGGCTTACAGACGGCCTCCATGTCTTGTGCAAACGAATGCCTGAGTTGTGCAGTTGGCATTGTGTGCATTTAAGGAACGGCTAAACGATCCCCTGGTCATTCAGGTTTACAGAAATATGGTCATACACACCCTACCGAAAAGGAAACACACATTCTGACCTGTGGGCAATGGAATTCATGTAGTCTGTTGCCAGTCTAGGGCTTGGAACTAAGTTGCGTCGGAGAGAAACCCAGACTACGGTGTATCATGGTTGTAAATTGTAAAACATGGAGCCTTGGCAAGGGGGTGAATTTTGCGGTGAGGAGCGTGGGAAGCGGCTTGAGGCGCTGCCTGCACTTCCCCCTGTTCACCGGTAAAACTTCCCATGGGGATCCGCTTCACGAATTCCAGTGAAGGAATCGGTGACGTGACTCCCTACTGCCCTCTCAACTACTCCTGCGCACCATATTCACGGTGGTCAGGGAACATAATTTCGTTTCTCTCTTTTTTAGGATAAGGCAGAAAAAGAAGAAATAGAATATTTCTTGTTCAGCCTTTTCGTCCAAATTATTCAGTTGTTATATTTTTTTTTCCTCTTCCCGTCTTTACCCCTCGCGCCAAAAAATTTCATCATTTATTTTTATTTTTATTTTTTTGTATTCACTTTTGCTTTTGGTGTGGGTGGAGTATTGAAGCAAAGTAAAACGTGGACAGAAATCAATTTTAAAAAATCTTTTTTTTTTTAAAAAAAAAGAATGAACTGCACTCGCATTGTGTCGTTCTTCTGGAAGACAAAGAGAGATCCCAATTTGCCCAAGACCTTTGCTGCAGTTCCGCAGAAGATGCCGTACCATGCAAAGTTGGAGGTTGGAAAAACCTACTACTGGTGCACTTGTGGGCTAAGCAAGAAGCAGCCATTCTGTGATGGTGCACATAAATCTTACAATGAGACGCATGACACCAAGTTGGCTCCTGTTAAGTTCATGGTGCCAAAGAGTAAAAAGTATCTTCTTTGCGGCTGTAAACATACACAAAACCAACCGTACTGTGACCTTTCCCATGTTGGTGTTGCCTTTCGATCATTTATGGGATTAAACAATTAGACCGAAACTGATGGGCTACATTTTGTTCCAACTTTATATATTAGCACACACACACACACACACCTCTGGCCCACACTGAGGTTTTTTAACCTTTCACAACTAGTGGCATTATCATCTTTTCCCATTTTCTGGTTGCAGGGAAAATGTTTATTGAAGACATGAGGAAGGAATATCCCCTAAGAGACTATCCACTGAATAGTGTTTCTTCAGATGCATCTATATTTCCTTCTGTCGTTTGAAGTGAATGAAGCGTGTGCGTTTAGTCTTCAGCATGTTTCACAGGGCCCAAGCGAAGTGGCGATGATTTTCCCAGCGTGTGAGATCAATGGGTGTCGCCGAGGCGACCGGCTCATCAGAGCCCGTGGGCTGGGGGAAGGGAAGAAGCCCGTCGGAGTTTTGGTGCTCAGCAATTGTTGCCGCTGGAATTTGGAGCGACCGCTGCTCTGGTGGCGCGCGGGCTGGAGTGCGGAGTGGCATCATGACAGCATTCGGCCGGTCACGCTATCAGGTACTTTCCGACCTTTCTTTTTTTTGTTGTTCTTTGTGGTGGGTGGCAGCGCACCTTGCATCTCTTGAACGCCGCGAACGAACTGGGCAAAAAAAAAGAGGGCCCAACGAGAAGGGACGCGGCGCGACTTATGCTGTTGTTGTATTTCAGGCGGCACGCGTAGTATGACAGCCGGATGGCGAAGCGGATACTTAGCTGAAGGGGTCGGCAAACGGAGCCCGGAAATACGAACCGCAGTTCGGGGCAACTCAACTTCGAGGAATATGAGGGCCTGTCGTTTCTGAAATGGAATTGCGTTTAAAGTGGAATGCGAAGTCGGGTATGAAACCGATAATGGCATTGTCAGGGTTTTGTGACGTTCATTGTACCCTTTTAACGCTCGAACGTCATTTGAGGTGTTCGTTGGCCCTGCCTGTTGTTGGGTAAACCCTGTCTGGAGTCAGAGGACGCTGCTCTTGTTTACAGACACGATGGGTGACTTTGATTACCGGAGCGGGCACGAGGTCTGGCGGTGGGCGGTCTTGACCGCCTTGTGGGTGGGACATTGTCTCTCGGGCAGATGGTTTCCTTCCGGGAGCCCCCGTCGTGTCGCGCAAGCGCCTGTCGACTGTCTTCGCAGTCGTTCCAGCGTTTTGGGAAGCTCCAACTGCTTGTGCCGCGAAATTACTCGTTTCCGATGCATGTGGTTGTGGGCGATACCGACCTGTGCGGATTGAGTGCTGTATACAATCCGCTTCAAGGACAACGGGAAATGCAACGTTGGATGTCGTCTCTGTGTGCATCTTTTTTGCGCGAGGCATCTGACTGGAATGCCCCTCTCCTCGAGAGCCGCAACAACTTGTCGGGCTATCGAGCGCGACGGACTCGTACCAAATGCAAAATGGCATGGTTTTGCCCACAGTGAAAGGTTGCATATGATTGGGCACCCTCCTTCAACGCAGCGTGCTGCTGATTCAGCGCCTGCTCTTTAGTTCTCCTTGTCTTATCCCGCAGTTGAAGCGGGCTCTAGCAGCAGCGTTTTTACCTTATTAGCCAAAATAGTGCACGTCTGTGGTGTGACAACTGTGTTGGGCCTCTGTCAGGGTGACTCCTTGAAAAAAATAAAATAATACTAAGGTGGGTGAAAGAAATCGCTTCACACAAGCTATGAAGGCGGGCGCCCACTCGGTAGGGCCTGCCAAGAGTATTGGGGACACGCGTGGGCACAGGGTCCCACCAAGAAGAAATTAAAGAGCGGAGAACATCCCATGTCTCACACCCTTTTCGTTTTACATTTTTGCGCCGAAGGCTGCTGTGGTGTGCGCTTGCGACGGGGGGAAAGCCGTGGCTCCCAAGAAACGCCCAGGGGCGGCATTGGAAGAAGACACTCCATGTGCGAAATGGGCTTCTTCTCCAACGAAAGTTTTCTGTGAAACGAGGCTCGAAGCTCCTATAGCTCAGTCGGTTAGAGCGTGGGTCTAATAAGCCCAAGGTCACAGGTTCGACCCCTGTTGGGAGCACTTTTTCGCGAGCGCAATCCCTTTTTTGGGGGGTTTTCTTTTCGGAGAGTGGCGCTAGCCAAGAAACGAAAGAAAAACCCTTCAAAGGGCCCTTTTCGCAAACGCAGGCGCGCGGCTATTCAAAAAGAGGCCCGAGCTCAAATTCTGCCCGCCCGCCGTTTTCGCCGGCCCCGTTTTTTTTGGCTTTGAAGAGCGTGAAACCCCCGTTTTTCGCCAACGTGGGTGGGGAGCTTGCGCGCCGCGCTTTTTTCTTTTTTTGGTTTGCTAGAACGCCACCGCGACCCATTGGCATGGCGCGTGCTCTCGTAAGTTTAAGGGGCGGAATGGTCTCGTCAACTCCCCTTCCCAAGCAACGAACAAAAATAGAAAAAGGTCACTTTAATCCTCGTATGCAGGAGCAAAGAAAGTGGACAAATATTAGAAACAAGGCGTGAGTCCTGTACAGGACTCCTCTATATGCCAAGGCTTTGCTGACGAATGGGGGGTGCAGGCAGCGCCTCACCCTGCGTTCCGCGCCTCCCTTCGCCAAGTCTTCTTTTGTTATCTCTTTTCCTTGCGGAATACCATCGGCCGGATCGCTCTCGGAGGCCACGTACCGCCAGGTTGCCTTCACATCCTGGGCACGAAGCACGCCGTCGATCATTTCAGCTTCTATAGCCATGGGGTCCGAGTGTGTGTTTCCTTTTTTCCATCATGTGCATTACTGTACTGTTGTCCACCCGGATGTCCAGGAGACCACCTACCTGCGCCTTGAAAGCGCGTAATGCCAGCTGCACGCCCCTGGCTTCAGCCTGCGCAATCATGTTGGGATGTCGATTCCATGCACCTCCAGCCGCCAATACCTCCCCCCGTGTCCTTGAACAAGAAGTCCGCCCCAACCCTCTATGGATGCATCTGTTGCGAGTGTCCCTGAAACGGGCAAAACACGTAGAGGATGTACGGCTCTGTTTTCCAGCATATCACGCAGCCAGGCCCCCCCGATTCGGCACGCCGAGTTCGGCAATTGTGCCAGATCTTTTGGTGCAAGAAATCCCCTATCGAGGAGCGAAAGACACCTTCCCACCGACCTTAGAAATAGCACCGAAAGAGAGATTCGCCCCGCATGCCAGCCGCATGCATCATGCGTGGGACGGTTGACCCCATCTCTTCCATGGCGTATTCGCTTAGCGGGGTCGCACCCCTCAATCGACGTACGAGCTTTTCACTGAGTGAAACAGAATGGTCTACGTGGTCAAAACGCACCCCAATGAACTCGTACCTTTTTTCCGTCAAAATTTCCACGCCCGCTGTAGCGCCGCACTCGCGTAGATTCTTGTCAATGACACAACCCCACGATTCGACCACACGTTGCGGTCCACTGATACGAATATTATCAATCCACCTGTGTATTCGCGGATCCCTCGGGGCAGCGTGTCGTTGCTTCACAACATCGAGATCGCCGGCGGTGGTCCGCGCAATGATGTGCAGCATTTCTAGGCTGCGCTTGTAACCCATCGGCAATCTGGCAAACTCCACAAGATCCCGTGCCTCCGTCCGGCGCTGGAAACATGCCCGTTCCTTTTTGGGAAGAGCGACCTGGAATAAGGATGCCTTCAGGTCGAACAAATACGCCGTCTCATCGCACACTTCCCCCATGTACTTGGAGATGTGACCCAATGGGACGTCTGCTTCGTATTCACCGTGGTCGTTCTTCTCTTTTGGTAAACCGATAAATTGCCGCCGCCAACTCGAAGGCTTTTCTTCCACCACGGAGAATGGGATCACCCATCCCCTGCAGCGGGTTCATTTGAGGCCGGACGTGTGATGCCCGCTTTTTTGATCTTGTGCACCCTTTTCCGGGGTACGCAAAGAGGGTTCTCTTCCGCTCTTGCTGCTGTCGACTGGACGCTCCAAGTTGGCCCATACCGCGTCGAAGCGAGAAAGAGAAAGAGAGAGAGAGAGAGTAGTGGCATTCATTCTCTCCCGGATCCAATCTACAGACAGCGTCCCAACATCCACTTGTTGTAGAGGTAGTTCGTCCTCCTCCATTTTCGTAGCCGCACGAGCGGTGTGCGTTCTACGTGTCACGCTGTGGCCTCGGAATATCTGACGCACGCCACTCTTCTTCTCCAGACGCCGAGATCCAATGATTTAGGTCCTCTACATCCACGACGAAAGAGTTGCAGAGCTGTTTAGCGTTTCAGTCCACATGGCAAGGTATTGGACCGCGCTTCGAAGGAATTCGAGAGGATCGGCATGTTTTCCGAGCTGTGCAATGATGCGGGGATCCAAATTGTTTTCCACTACGGCTGCTGCTGCGCGCGCCTCTCTTTATGGAATGCACTGTCATTCCGTACGGCCTGGGGATCTTTTCGACATCCCTTTTCGATGGGGTTGTTAGCTTCTCGTTTTCCCCCAAGTTTTTTATTACTTTCCGAACTCGTTTTGCGTCCTTGTCCCCGATGGCGACGTGCCCTGCTGCCCTGTACGGGCCGCTCTTGAACTTTTTCTGTAGCGCCCAATCGAGAATTAGAGTGTTTTGGTCGTGTGGATGTGGAATAAAGTTTTGTCGCTGCAGGAGGTTTATTTCCCCCCATCGACTGACGGTTATCCACGCCAGCCGGAACGCCACGCGGTTTCTCTCGCGTGGAGTTGTCTTGCTGATAAAATCGAGTTCCCATTTTTCCACCGGACGCGCCTGCCGCACGGTGCTTGCCATTGCCTCCTTTTTTAGTCCCGCGAGAAACATGTGAGCCGGTGCACGCCCCGCCCAAAGCATTGTGAGCAAAGTGCGTGTACATTGTACCGCGCTGCCCTTCTCCAATTGCAGGCTTGTGATGAAAAGCGGAACGCTCTCCTCTCTGGCCACCAAACCGTGGTGCACCGCGACATCGCAGAATCTTCGCATGATCGACACTCTCTGCCCCCAGGTTGATGTTGTTCACATTTTTTTCGCCACCCTGTTTGCCCCCGAGGCCAAAGCCACTACGCACGGGCTTGTTGATGGCGCTTGGATTGTTGCCACCGCGTTTGTTGAGTTGCTGACAGTTTCGTTGTCTAACCTCCATTTTTCCCTTTTCTCTCTTCTTTGCATCTTTGTTTCGTGAAAATGGGTTTGGGGAGAAGCTTTTCCGGTTTCCACCACACCTCTCAGCCTCGAATGGCTGTGGGCCCTGGGGTTCATTTGTTTCCGGGGCCATCTTCTGTTTTTTGGGTGGATCGTAAGATTATTCTCCTTGGGGACAATCCTGCAAGTGGAACTGCAGTGCCCTATCCGTCCGCATCGGAAATAGCGTGCCTGCTGTGGTGGTGGTTGCGTACCCTTGCGCTTCGCTTTTTGCACGGCGCGGACGAAGAGGTCCTCCGCTGTTTCAGGGTCTTCGATAGCGTCCCGGATGTCCCGAATTCGTTTTCCGGGGAAATCCTTCACTGTCTGCAACACCAAAAGATTATTGTACAGTCGCCGCCCCAGACGATATGACGCGTCCGGCGGCCCACTATCCTGAAGGGAAAGAGCCCAATCAGAGAGACATTCCCACGCATATGTGCACGCGTGTCCCTTATTCAATGGGGTTTGGAATACTGTATGATAGGCGGTTGGCATGTGTTCCGGTGACGTTTCCGCCATGTACTCCACAGCTCCCTCAAACGTCCGGATTTTCACCTCTGGCTTTACAAGTGTTTTTTCGCCGGATCTTCGTCGCAGCTCCTGAATTCCTCGAATTCCATGACCGACATCGTCCTCTTGCTCCCTTAATTTTGGGATATTCCCCTGCCAGAAGGAAATTGCCTGTTTCGGGGGGTCAGTCTTCTTGTGTGTCTGCGGAACCGGGTCGCAGTGTCGCTCTTCCGGCATCTCGGAAGACATATCGTTTTGCACCGCCTCTTCCGTTAAGTTTGTGTGTCTGCGCACCCTCTTTGCACTGCAGGAAACGGGGGTTTCCTTCATGGATTCTGCCCGTACCCTTTCCAATTCCGCAGCCAGCCGGGTGTTAGCAGCCTGTATCTGCACGGGTTGTGCCTGCAGCATCTGGACTTGCTCATTTGACGACTGCTGGATTTCCGAGACTTGCCACTCCAATTGCGCCCGTACACTTTCGCAATCATGCATCAGTTGGGACTCTCGCAGTTCGAGGGCGGCCCATTTAGCGCCCAATGCCTCGCTAGCCTCTTTAAAGGCCTGTAGAAAGACTTCGTTTCGCGGCATGGAGAAAGACACAAGTGAATATCGTAAATTAGAGAAATCTGCCTGTTGATTGTTACCGAACTTCACAATTATGTTCCCTCCTTCGTCCAAATTAATGATGCCATCAATGTGGGAAATAAAATGAGGGCCTTTGCCCAGACCGATGTGAAAAAAAAAAGAATGCTGCGGAGCCGTGGTGGCTGATGAAAGCCTTGAAGGCTCTCACGCAGGTACTCCCCATTCTACATCGGAGTACGTCGGACGCACACTCGCCAACATCTCTACGATGGAAAATAAAACTTACTGATGTACACTTACTTTTTTCAAGCGTAAAATCTATGCGACGCCACCTGCATGTAACGAAAGATATTCTAATCGTGGGAGAGAAATTGATAATAGCAGTGGGTTTGACCATTCCTGTCGCAGGCTCTCAAAAAAGCCCGCAGTTGCATTACCTATGCTCTTGATGGCGGGAAAAGGGGAGCGGAGGGTATATCTAGCAGGGCGTCTTGGGCCTCCACAGAAGAGCGAAAAACCATGCCGAGCGCACGCCCCCAATTTCGAACACACACAAACACACACACACATATATATATATATATGCGCCCACGCGGTGGCGCCGCCCCCCCGCGCCGGGAAGAATCCGGAGTCCATACGGTCTTCCGAAAAGATCTTCTTGTGCGGCAAAAATGCGAGGCGGGTGCTGCGCACCTGGCGTTCTTTGAAGACCCCTTAAAAACCTTGGCCGCCCACCGGGTGGAAGCTGCCACCCGGCTCCGTTAAAAAACGGCTCTTTCTTCGCACACTTTTGGGGTGGGGTGGGCAAAACTGCTTTTTCGGAGTCCGGCCAGCTCGCCTTTGAAGGAACCCCCTGAAGACACACACCCTTCCCAAAGCAGAAAAGAACCCCGGACACACAACGTGGCACTCCTTTCATTTTCTACCAAAAAACTCCTTGCCAAAACACATTTCGTAGTGCTTGTTACATCCCAGTTTTTCGCATTCGACGCCGAGGGCTGCTGTCGCCATGGCGCGCTGCATGGGCCGGGCGCATTTGAGAATCCACCTTAGCATAAGACCATTAAATACGCGGACGTCGCGTGCGCTTGGGTTTTGTGCGGCAAGAAGATGGGTGTGGATAGATCCCAATGGGAGCCCCTCATAGCACAGCATGCGTTTTCGTTGCGGTCCAACAAGCTCAATGGAGAACTGCTTTGCCTCAATCTCCGGGCCACCCCGATGGGACTGGAAAAAACGCCAATACCCATAGTTGTGTTGTGGGGGAAGGTGGTAAAGCTTGGCAGAAAACTTCTCAGCAACGCTCTCAAGGGAGGCCTGATCAAAGAATCGTGATGAGTGGGTTGCGCGTCGCCACTCATAGAGGACGTTTTGATTTGACACAATCACAAACCCGCCATTGTATTTCCCAAAAAGAGCCTCATCGCCCGGACGAATTCGGTGCGGTGAGAGCGCCACCTCCGTGCCGAAAGGAAGGAGTGGAAGCTCATCAAGCAAAAAAACATCACAATCAAGAAATGCCACCACCGCTTTTTTGAAGTCTCCCCCGCCTGGGTTGAGGATCGCCATGGCATGCTCCATCAAGTTTGCCTTTTCCATCATAAAATCTGCGTGGCGAGAGGGGTACCACACACCACGTTGCCGTTCCATGGCGCCGCGATCGATGGACGCGTACTGGTCAAGACACGGGACCCACCTAATTTGTTTGTCCCCGCCAAACTCCTTGAAGGACTTGGAGGAGCCCCCGCTCGTCCCAATCATTGCGGAGGTGCACCCCACAATTGTCTGCATGGTCGGGTGGAACGTTCGAAGGCACCGGAGAAAAAGGCAAAGCTCGCTGTCGCACTCCGGGGTTCCCATTGTGCAGACGGCTGATATCGCCACTCCCTTCCCGCCACCCATCGCATAAGAGACAGAATAATCTACGCCTTGCACCTTCCTCTCATTTAGAAGAAGAGGGAAAACCGCGTGTCAGCGCCCCGTGTTCAGCTTATGACGTCAAACAAGATTAAAAAAAAAAACCCAGGAGAGTCTGAAAGGACTCCCTTTTTCCATAACATGTTGGTACTGACAAAAGGGAGGTGCTGAAAGCGCCTTTACCCTGCATCCCGCGAAAGGCGGTGAGGGTTTGGTTTGGTGGGCCTTCAGAACTTAAGCCTTTCGAAAAGCTGGCTGTTGGAAAGAATGAAAGTATTTTTTGTTTAGTCGGCCACCCGCTATGAGATAAAGACCAAGGAAAACCATTCCTTTCGCAGGTTTTCGCCACCGCTTGTGTGCGTGTGGGCGCGCGCCCGCCTTACAACAAGACCGCTGGAAAAAAAAAAAAACGATGTGGAAGGCCCTTTGCGGAGTTCAGGATGTGTGCGTGTGTGGGGACATGGTGTGCAGCTGTTTTTCTGGGGGGAAGGCTTCCTTCCCAAGTTTCCCGAGGGCCCTGGCGATTCCGAAGCGCATGTCTGCAGCAGTGATGACAACCTGCGGGGCGGTGTGGGGAACCACAAACACATCCTCATCCTCGTCCTCCTCAAAAGACAAACTGCTTCCACGTGGGGATGAAAAGCGCTCGCGGAGCACCTTCCAGCGGCCTCCTCCCGCGTTGCGATCCCGCGTGCGCTTCTCTGTGCACGCGCGCTTGGGAGCACATTGGGCATAAGATGGCGCACCCGCCTCCGCAGAGCTTCTTGCGTTCAGGAGCGCCCACACCCCAACGCAGCCATACCCTTCCGCGCGGTGGGCGCCAACCGGTTTGGGAGCGGCGTCGGCTTTCTTCCCACCCGGCAAAGCGGTGTTCAGCAGCGGCGCGTCCGCAGCCTCCTTTTCGATGGTTTCGAGAGCGTCAAGGAGGCCAAGGCGGCACAGCGCCACAACAGACGCCTCCACCAAAGCATCCACCACAACCTGGGAGGCCCTAGCACACCAGTCGTCCTCACGACATGCGGTGGCATCTCCTGGTTGGGGGCATGTAGTGGTGTAATCCCGAAGGGCAACCGCCGTCCTCAAGCACACCGCATCAAGAAGGCGGCGCGCAGCATCACGCCGCGACACTCTTCGTGTACTTGGTAAGTATCTTCCACTAAACGTTGTCTCACCGTGCATGACGCAGGGCAACCGAACACTATATCCCCAATTGCGCAAGGGAAGACGTGGTGCTGGAGACAGGGGTGGTAATGGACAGACCTCTAAGTTTGTCTCGCATGCAACAAAGTAGCTGTGATACCGTGAGAAATTATCGACTATACGAATGTTCTGCTTGGCTTTCACCGAAGTCGTTGTGTTTTCCAAGAAAGCTTGCCTTTCCTCATCAGTTTTGCTAAACCACCACCTGATCAAACTCAGAGGCGGTGTTTGTTGTTGCATCCCTTTCCTTCATGCTTACGATGAAAATGAAAGAAAATGTACAATCACATACACCAAAGAGAGAAAAAAAATTTTTTTGCACCTGATCTTATTGACCATACAGATCAAAAGGAAAACAAATTTGCCGCACACAATACACAGAATCGATTCCCTTTTACTATTTGATTCTTTAGTGGGACGGCCTTCTCCATGCCTTATTTGATATATAAATATATGATGGGAGTTACACCACAACGCATCTATTTTGTCCGTTGTTTTTTCCCCACCCCAACCTTGCGTTTTTCAACAGGACCCGCAGTTGTTTCGGTTTGTGCATGTATGGGAGTTATATCCATGCATTTGAAGAGGGAGCGAGTTAATTTGAAAACAGGTAAGGAGAACACTGTGCCCTAAACCAACACACCCTTCTGATCTGTGCCCACTGGCTTATTTGATGTCACTGTGCTTGCATCGCCACCCAGTTGTGGGCCCTGCCGCTGGGCGACGGAGACACCATGTTTTTTTGCGTATTCGTCCATGGCTGTCTGTTTCTCTGTTAGCATTTTGTTTAGCTGGGCCAGGGCTTCCTGAATACCTTTAACATTCTCCTCTAACTCAGGCAAAACATCGGCGACGGTGCGCTCAATAAGGGCCCCACCAACAAGGCGGTGACAGCGCCGGTCCCCATTCAGCGGTCGAAGCGCTTCTGCCACCAACTGGTGTTCATGCATTTCGTTCTCTAGTTCAGATATGCGAGAGACCAGTGATAGACACTCCTGGCGGAGCTGTTGATACCGCTGCACAATAACTTCCTCTGACGGCTTGTTACTTGTGCCGTTATTTGATGTCATAGTATGTGCTTCTTTTATTTGCTCCCTTCACGTGAGATTTTGATTCTAAACCTTTACAATGGCAGAAAGCCAACAAAATATACGTGTGGACATGCACACATGGGAAAAAGATAGAAGTGTACATAACAGAAAGGGAGGAGGAGCGGCAACCGGGAGTGGCGCTTCCATACAGATACAAAAAAAAAGATGAATAACCCACAAATTCATTTTATTTATACCTTCCCTCCACCTCTTCAGTGATATTCATAACACTACGCGCATTCACTTTGCTTCCCGAGGCGGGTGGCAACTGCTTCCTTGAGTCGCTGCAGCTTCACGTCATTATGCTGCATCTTCTCATTCGCCAGATGCAGAAGACGCCGGACATAAGAATGTTGTCCTTTGACGTAGTTCACACCGTCTAGCATGAGCGGGACGTCAAGGCCCAGGCCCGGGGCGTGACGAATTGCACACATGACACGCTTCCCTGGTGGCGTTACCCCACTATTTCGGAAACCACTGTCACTTGCAGCGGCCGACAAAAGTCGCTTCGCGCTCTCCATAGTCCGGCACTCTACGTGCATCACGAAAGGCTCCATCTTCAATGCAACCATGCCGAAACCCGGGAGATGGGCAGGGTTCAGAACACCCTCATGCGCCCAAAAACCACCCAGCTCTTCACACCCCTTTTCCGAAACTATCAGCGAATTGTCCATACTGTTCTCAGAATCCTCATCACCACAAAGAGCACACACAAGCACATCTATCTCCTGCTCTGTCAGGACATCATGCTTAACCATCAACCAGCCCAGCGCATTTTTGCTGCCCCGCTTTAGCGCTGGTAATGCAGCCGGAGGGAGGTCACCCGTATGTTCCCCTGAGTCATCCCGAACCGTGGAACTGTGGAAGAGAGCAATACGGCCACTGCAACTGCTTGTCGTCACATAGTCTTTGTGCACATTTAGGAGGTGCATCAGAGGAATGCATTTACGATCCACATCACCCTTTGGACTGTGATCGCACATACCGCTTGATAGATTGACCATTACCCGCTGCTTGTGCTCCGAAAACTCCTTGTCAGACTGCCTCTGTTTGGGAATACTGCCTTCCGTCATATTACCACGATGCTCTCTGCGGCTCTGAGCAGACGTAGTCACAATAGTCTTGGAAACACACCTTCTCTCAGGTAAACCTTCCTGAACTGTCAAGTCTACATCTACTATTAGCGTTTCAGGAAGCATTACCGAAGCCTCGTTTTCTGACATGTAGTCCTTTGTACCAAGATCTTTGCAAATATGTACTTCAACCAAACAAGTCTCCCCACCCACACCTCTCTCTCTCCCCCGTCAAGTGAAGCAATATATATATATATATATTATAACCGGAAAGATGGAGGACATATTGCAATATGTATCGTGTGAGCCTCCCATCTTCCAATATCGGACCACCACAAGGGAGGCTAAATAAAATGAGGCGTCACACACAAGCCGAAAAATAAAAGCACCATGAAGGCAAGCAAAAATGAGAGAGCCACATTGTTGCTGATGCGCGCTCGCCCTCTCAAGAATTAACGTCAAAGAACCGGCATGACGTAGTTGAAAAAAAAAAAGTCGAAAAAGCGCAAATGACTTTTTTCAATTAAAAAAAAAAAAACATATGATTTTTTGCCAAATCATATCCACGGTCTCAACACCACCTTCTCATCCGTTACCATGGAATATTTTGGGGCAGATTGAATCCTTCCAGTTATATACCACACTTCCTCTTTCACCATAACCAAACACTAAAGGACACACCCATCGGTGTGAAAAACCTAATTCAGAGCGCGGGTTTTTTTCTTCTATGGAGTTCAATCCACTCAATACTTTTAACACTACACACGAAACCACCTTAATCTGCACTCGCATGTTGGGTTATCCCACCATTCCGATTCACTTCCGCAGTTGACGCGGCAACAACACTAGCAGGGTGAATCTCCGCAGCGGCAGCGATGGGTTTCGGTAGAGAATCCTGCTGCGTCGACTTAACGGAAATCAGTGAAGCTTCGCGAAAGAAATTCTGCGTTTTTCTTCTTCGGCCTTCTGAGCAGCTGCATTCGAGATCGGTGTAACCATTCTCCCAGGGGGTCGCATATGGCTCTCCATGGATCGCCAAGGAGTGACCCAGTGGACACATTTCACTCTTTCTTGGGGATTTTGTCGGAGAAATTTGTGATGGCCGCACATTAGGTTTTTTATTAGCAACCCCAAAAACCTTTCGAGTCGGGGTATCATAAGTGATCCAAGAGGGGATTGTCTGGTCAAGCGAGTTTTGAAGGAACAGGTTCCCTCTGACGCAACATCTACCACTTGTTCCACTCCTTTGGGAAGAAATTCTTCTTCTCCACTCTTTTAGCTTCTCGCTACGCTCCTTGGGCAACAAGTAGAGGTACTCATTCCGAAGATCAGTGAAAAAAGAAAACACGTAGTCATACCCCCTATATTTCTGGTATTTGCCCCGACTAATAGAAGGGGGCAATCCCCACTGCGAAGAACCAGCTGTTGAATAAAAACTTTTTCTTTCTGCGGCAGCATAGGACATGGTAACTTCTTCTCCTAACCAGGGAAATGGTGCAGCGCGATCCAACTGGCGTAGCAGAGATGTGTGGACAAGCATTAGAGATCGGTCCACATTTGTATTGTTCACAACGCTTATTCCGATGTCATGCGCCTGATCAAGCAGGTACTTCTGAATTATACGAATACACTGAAAGTGAGACACATACTTGTTTCCCTCTGAGGACAGACTCATGCTTTTGGCGCGGGTGCAAAACCGTTCCATATGCGAACACTCCTTTGTTATAGAAATAATAAGTGGCACGCAGAAGGCCCCACGTGCTAAAAGCTCTTGAGCCTTCCAACAGACATACGACGTTAGAAGATGAACTCCTTCTACCACCACAGTTTGATTGCAAGTGATAATCTTCTCAAGCATTCCGTCGAGAACACGCAACACCACCTTGCATTGCTTCTCATATGCTTTAATAACAAGCTGAGGGTTTATTTCCTCTCCTGCCTGCTGCTCCACCTCCACCTCCGTCGTCGCCGACGACGACACGAGCGACGCATTTTTTGTCTTTTTCCGCTCACCTCTCACCGCTTCTCTTGCTCGGTGAGCTTCATAGGTGGAAACAAACAACTCTGGAAACTCTTCACGAGGTAGCGTTCGTCGAAGGGCCTGACGAATGGTATCTGTTGAGAGAAGTATACCAATTCCGAGCTGACTAGTGATCAGACTGGATAATGTGCTCTTTCCACAACCACTGGTTCCCCCACAAAATACAACAAGCGGTTTTTGATTTTGTACAATAGCCTGTGCCGAGCACCAGCGTACCAGCGGTTCAGACGTGAAATAGGGTTCACGCAGTTCCCAATTCAGAATCTTGGAAATGCACCTATCAAATGTGCTCTTGGCTACTACTAGCGTATAGTCCAATGAGGGGGGCGTTTGTTCGATCCCTTCTGGAAGTTTGCCATGACTACCACGCTGGAGGCTGACGGCAGCATTAAGAAGCTCCTCCGCACTCACAGCTATCTTTTTCTCCTTCCCTTCATGGGCTTGGGATGATGAGTGCAGCAGATGACGCAGCTCCGCATATCGAGCCACCATTACGAAATCGAGTGAAGAAGAGCTTTTGTCTTCAGTGATGCACCTTCCATCACGTTCCTCACTCTCTCCGTCACACTCAAGGAAAGCATCGTAACACAAAATGAGAAGATACACCCACAGCTCCTGCACAATCCCAGGGCACCGGTGCCTCTTGATTCCACAAAGCTGTAGCATCTTACACATCTCTTGCCGAGTGAGGAACTGCACAGGGGGTGCCCAAAGCACACTACCAGTGGTGGAAGAAGAAACACCACCGTTATCGCCCGAAGCATGACTTTCCTCAGTTGATAACCCCTTCTGTTGTGGCGGAAGAACTGCGATAAACGGAACCACAGAGTGAATAGCCACAGGGATTTTTTTGGCCCCTTCCGCCACCGATACATCTTGATGGCAGCCACCACAGAAACATATGCGAAAAGACGATGATGCAGTACTAGTTGGTACATCGGATTCGGAACCCTCAAGAGTTGTAGAGGCAGTTCCTGAAACGACTTCCATAGAGGGTGCGCGCTTTGTCTAAAAACCTTTCCCCTTATATATATATATATATATATATATATAAAGATTGGAATATGACCCCCCCACTCGGTCCAGAGCTCTTTGCTCTCAAGGGATGTCCACGCCAAAGTCAAATAAAAAGCCAAAAATAAAACAGAAATTATGTGCATTGTTTGATGTACACGCAAATAGTGAGTCTGATGAAATAAGAGTGGGGTTCAAAGAGTTACGCACACAAATAAAAAAAAAAAAAGAGAAAAATAAACCAATTTACAACTGTTCCGACGGGCACAGAGGGGACCATCCACCTGCAAGATCTGAAAATACAACAGCGTCAAACACACCACATCTTTCTGTACCTACCTGACCCCCTTTAAAGGCGTTTCATGATCACATAAGGCAGTCTTGCCCCCCCCCCCTCCCTGCTCAAACGCCCATGGCGTTTAGAAGGCGCATCATACTCCTTCTTCTTTCACCCTTGTTTAGTGCTAGCTGAGCACATCGTCTTTGAGAAAGGCTGCCACTGACTCCGTTTTCCCATCTTGCCGGATCGCATGTGTAGGGATAAGCTCACCCCGCTCCATCCCACATATGGTACGAATTAAGAGCACTTACCATATTTTGCAACAGGAAGGGCAACGCTGAAACATGGCACCTTCAAGAAGAAATATATGAAGGGGGGTAACCGTCTTCATCGTTGCAGGAGTTCAGCACCTACTGTCCTTTGCACAATAAACACGCCTGTTAGCACCATATAAACTGTATCCACTCGTGTGATCAACTGGTGTGCGTCAGTACATTCCTCGACTGGGTAGCACCCCTTTTTCTTTTTGAAACAGGTGGAAAGTGGGTTTTGTTCTGCCAAAAAATGGGCCATTGCTTTTGTGACTTCTACCGCTCTGTTTGATACACGACACACAACTTCATTCAGAGACGGCATGACACCGCCGCTACAGTTCTAATGTTTCAATATTTTCCCTTACATGCAATTTCAACATTTCTGATTCTCAGTATCGTCATCTTCTCCACTTTAATTTGTCCGCGTCACGGTAGAAACACAAGGACTGAGATCCCAAAGGCGTAATATATATATATATATATATACCGCATCTCGTCCGTGTCTCGACAACACCCGTGCCTAGTGGGGTAAAGGCGCACATATTTGGTGAACGAGCACCAGAGATATGAAGGCAAACATCGCTACAGAAAGCCATCAGAACGACTTGGATGCACTTATAGACACAAATACCCATGCGAATGATGGTATCTTCAATGCAAAACCACGCCAAGCATGACAGCGATACGCATTGCAGATATCCAAAGACACAGAGAGCACCTAATGAACGAAGAGGGATAACTGCCGTCGGTGGAAGCATTTGGAGCATCACACCTGTTAAACAAGCGACATCAGCATCACCCCAGCTGAGATTTGCACTAAGTTCATTGAGCGGCAGTGTGTATTCGCGTTCTAAACACACATACACACAAAAAAGTACTCGTATATCAGAACACGACGCAGTAGCAATGTGAATAATAGAGCTAATGCATTGTCCCCACCTCACCCCCCTACTCGAGTCGCCTGAAAGCATTACTTCCAGGTGGTGGTGCTTCTCGAGAGCACCAAGAACCAAAAAAAAAAGCATGCAACAAAACGACCCATCAGCCACTTATTTCATTCATCATCTCGCACACGCACACACACACACATACGTACACATACGTACAGGCAGACAGACTGAGAACAGGAGAAGGAGAGACAGAGACCAGCTCTTCTTTCCATATGCTTCGCCGTCCCCTCCCGCGTACTTCTTCGTCTCTTTGCATTTATCAGTTATACGGAAAAAACACTTCTAATAAGTTGTTCCACACCCCGCGATCAAATACTCCCGTGAGATCCTCGTAGAGTGAGCGACGGACTTTCTTTCGGTACATCTTGTCAGCCTGACTTCCTTGCAGAATGCTTGGTGATGGCTCATCCAGCTGCAGCAACCGGCGCGGCCTCCGCGTCGCGACCATTGCAAGACGATCCCGCACATTTTTTACCTCATGGTACACTTCACGCAGCGAAGGGAGTGATGCGATAAAATTGACTGAATCATCGATTTTGTTCATCTCGTTCATTGTCAGGTTCTGGAAGACAAAAGACATCTGATACATCCAAAACATCCACAGAACTAGACCTATCATCAACGCAAACAGAAATAAGCAGACAGCCAATGTCTCGTTATGCACAATAATCGACACATAGTCCAGTAAAGTAATATGGTAGACGCGGCCGTCTGGGAGCCGAAGTTTCCATCCCCACAAGTGGTTCTGCACCAGGAATGCCTTCATGATTGCCCACAAGTCCCACAAAGCCCATGTGCACGAAATTGCGTGAGCTACAAGGAAGAGCAAAAACCAACGATGTGTGCCTTCTGCAACATCATTGTTAATCCACGGACAGTGGTGATCATATCGGCGCACACAGTAGTTGCAAAATCGACAGTGTTTGCTCCGGCTGGGGCGGGAGATGTGGCATGTCTCGCACACGATACCATTGTTTCTTACATTCTGTGTCGCCCCGCTCGAATCGCTGTCTTTCTTCTCTGGATTGTGACGACTGATGCTGTAAAGGATGCCATCCACAACGTACTTCGTGTTCTGCCGTTCCTCTGCTTCAGGAGAGAGGAGAAACGTGCGCCCCGCATGCTTCTTATCCCCTATACTTTGACCACTCTCCTGACTAGAGAGAGGAATCTTTTTTTTGTGCGGTTTCCCTTTTCCTGCCTTTCCAGTATTATTCCAAGCAAACGCGAGCCTTTGCGCCGCTCGAGCATCATCTGCGGTCACAATGCCGGGGTCCGAGAGCACAGCCAGGCCGTAGAAACCCTCTGAGAGGAGCACGAGAGCCCACGAAATAAATTTTGACCAGAGGGGCGCTTCCAGTTTCGGCAGGGAGAAAAAAAGATATAGGAACTCTACTGACCATACCAACAGTACATAGAAAACGACCATCAAGTAGTTACGCTCCCGCACCACATAATTCTCCAAACATTCCCACTTCTGCCTTCCCCGTGCATAGTTGCAGCCAAAGAAGATGCTGCAGCAGCAACCGCAGGAGGCCCTTGGACAATCGAGGAGGCAACGGTATACCCGCCCAACAATCCCATTGCGGTGGTAACGGGAGGGGCCCATGATCACTATGTACATGCATACAGCCAATAGGGTGAAGAAGAACACCACCAAGGCGAATAGTTCCCACGGCCGCATCTCTTCTTTATTGAAAAAACAAAGGAAAAAAAAAGGATCGTATTGAGAGGTAGTGAACCCTTCCGTTTTTCACCATATGAATCCAGTACCTACAAAACAGAGTTCTCCATACACAACTGCGCGATAGATGAGCACCGTGTGCTCCATCCGGCTCTTCCACCCCCCCCCCCCTTTCACAGATTCTCATCCTTTTAGCGCGTGGTCACATGCACCGAACACGGATAACAACAACAAGGCTCCACATGATAATATATATGCATACAAGAAGTGGAAGACCCAGGTACACACACCCACACAAAGGAAGTTCACTACTGCCTCAATAAAGAGACAATTGAATAATAATAATAATAATAAGAATAATAATAAAAATGATTAATAATAATAATAATAGAGGGGAACGCTCCAAAGGATATTCTTCTTCCAGAAAGCAAGTAGCGGAATGCTTCGCTTCCAACTCTTCCTTCTTTTGCATACAACCCTTTTTTCTCCCCCCCCTCTATACAAAGATATGGGAGGGGGTAGAAGTTTCACCATTGTCACCCTTTTCACTTTCGAAACCCCTTTAGGAGGTATCGGCACATTACCCAATACATGGGCTCCCGGAAGGGCTATTATCACCACTTCTACTTATGTTAACATCACCAATATGAGAAAGAAAACTACTATCACTATCATGACAGTTGTCACATTCATCTACTACTGTGACTTCTGCCATGGGGAGAAACACAGATTTTTGTTCAACATTTTTTTCCCCGTTTAGTGTGTTCCAGTTCTCAGAATTGTCACAAGCGCCCGGCGCCTCACTTCTCATCGGTAACCAACTACATTCCTCTTCTCGTTTTGCAGCAGGAGAGAATGTGGTTGGGGGACACACCACCGTTCCCCTATTCCCATCCTCTCTATCCGATAGATTTTCTGCTTGCAGCATACCATTAGGATCATGAAAATGGTCTAAAAACAACTGCCGCATCGGTTTCAAAGGCAACTCATCTGAGCTTTGGGGCAGTAATTTGACTATAGCGTGCTCCTCAATATCATCGGCATCAGCAGTCGTGAAGTCTTCTTCCCCGCAATGGGCCCCGGGAGGTGATTGAACCGTCCACACCTCTGGAAGAAGGCTCGGGCTGTGAACACACTTGTGCATGGTTTCACCTGAATGATCTGCCCAAGTTATGACGTCAAAGTTCATCAGCGGCGACTGTCGCTCTATCGCCGAGTCGTTCAACACAAGAGGAGAGGTGGTGACCAATGTCTCTGCTGACGGAGGGGCCTTCAAGACAGTGGTCCTCGGGGCGTGTTTTTCTAACTCATCCTGCCAAGTTCTATCGGCTCGCTGTAGCCGGCGAAGGCGCGACCTGTGAGACAAAGGGGGAGCTGTTGCACGCATCGAGCGAACTACACCACCCGTGTGTTGCTGGTGAAGGGACGACGACCTCTGAACTCGCTTCTCATATGTCATGACAGTGTTACGCAAGGCCTCTACCCACTGCTGCTTTTGTTCACACGTCGGGGCAAAGAACGTCACCCGCTTCTCCCTGGCCAAAATATCAAATCTATTTGTTGTGTCCATGGTATTTTCAGGGACTACCACTTTCAGCCCATCGAGCGAGATAGATGCGCACAGCCGCATTCGGCCATTCGCCAGCTCCTCCACATAACATAGCCAGTCACTGAATAGAAACACTAAGCGATCATGTCGACCGCGACGATACCGTTTGGTGAGCCGACCGTAGTGCACAAGTGTGCGGTTGCCGTTTACATCAGGTCGAATACAGGAGAATTTCTTTTCATCTAAACCTGAAGACACAGTCACTGAAACCTCGTCGATCCGAGCCATGATGTGGGAGATGTCCTGTTTTGTTAACTCATCCAGGACGACACTGCCTTCCTCCGCCACACGGAGAGCCACTACATCGACAAACTCCGATTGCAAATGGCGCCGCATTGACTTCCCCAAACACCCAGACTCAATGAGACAGCGGGCAACATGCATATAGCGGCGAAGAGAGGCAAGCGGAGTTGAAAGAAGAACAAGTAATGTCTCAAAGCCTCGCCAGTTGGCGGGAATTGGAGGATCTGCTTGCATCATGGCAGCAGAAGCAGTAAATGCAGAGGAAATGGCGGCTTTGCCATCAGGGGCGATATCCGTAGCCTGAGAGGACTCATGCACTGACGATCTCGGATGCAGCATGTCAGGAAGACAAGTAAACACAACACTCGATTCCTTCGGAACACCATCTTCACGACCCATTACAAACCAAAGAAAATGGAGGAAGCGGATGTAGCATGCCAAGCGCTGCCGTTCCTCAGAACTGAGTGAGACGCCACCAGCGTTTTTCTCCTGACGGCATCGCCACAATCGCCAGAGTTCCAACACTCGTGGGGCAATATTCCGACTGTAGTTCAAACTATACATCATATGTTCCGCCATGTAGTGACGCATGGCGGCTGAAGTGAAGAGCTCCGTCATGCTCTCCAGGCTAACCATATCTGTAACATTATTTCCCCCCTTCAACGACTGAGCTTGAGCATCATTTGTTTTCATTACTGGTTTTGCTGCTTCATGCTCTTCGAGGATGTGGATTCTTTGATTGACAGCCGCCTCAAGCCTGGCAACGATGAAGGCCTGGGCCCCGTGCAGTGTCGCGATGTTAGCAAACAACTCCCAATGCTGAGCGAAAGTCAAGAGAGGGGGAGGTTTCGACGCGTCACTCTCTTTTGCCAATATTTCTTCCCGCTGTTTTGCACTCACAGGCTTGCAGCCCTCAAGAAGTGGGTTGTGCAGATGCTCCACAACATACGTGAGCTGGCCAAGAACTATATTCTCCTCGTCTAAAAGCTGGTGTAGGATGTTGAGAGAGGCATCTCTCAGTCCCTCATTCATTTATGGACCAGCTGTTACCCGCCGTGGTTGCTTAAACACACTCGCACTCATACACAGATGTACACATATACAGCAAAAATAGAGAGGAAATAAAGAGGAAACCATGAGATACCACCACACTTTTTCCATTTCTTCGTAACGAGGAAGAAAGGGAAAGACAGACACCCTCACACTTACACAGGCATTTGGCGCAAAGAAAAAGTGGACACTAATAAAAGAGAGCGAGAATGTTCTTCACCTACCATCCACCGCGTTGAGGATGGCCTGCAATCGTTTTTCACGTAATTGGTTTGCGCGTCGCACAACCCGTTTCACCTCAGCCTTTGGCATTATTCCAGCATCTATGGGAGTCCCACGTACGTCACGAAGTTCCATTACAGCCGGAACCACGTGACTCAATCCACGCTGACTGAACCAATCGCGTACGGCAGAATCGAACTTCGAGGCGCTCGCGCGGTCCATGAGGTACGAATGGGTTGAACGTTCCCTGTTGCGACCGCCCATCATGGCTTGCTGTATTATCGCGTTGGTCAACTCATCTTCATTGCTTGTCCCACCCACGGGAGGGGATTGAGATGCTCCTGCAGCTACTGCACGCCGAAATGGTGCTACCTCCTGCATAAGCACACTGACAGTATCAAAGACAGCGCTACGGAGATCGTACGGGGCGTACGGGCAAAGTCCTATGTCGAGAAGTGCACGCACCCCACCCTGCTGCACAATCCGAGTCAGTGCAATAGGGTTGTAATGACATGCTGCCTCCACAGCGTCAATAGTCGCTAGCATTACATTCTCTAGCCCAGATGTTAACTGTACAGGGCCTTCCTCCAATGGAGGTGGTGCTACTGAATGAACAGTTCCCTCCAATATCTGCTTAGCGGCGTGTTGCCGCCGTCTCTGAGTGAAGATGGCTTCCACATGCTGCAGGAAGCATTGCCACAATTCAATCGCATATGGAATCAGAGGTCCATCGGCAATCACACGGCGCTGGTCATACACAACCAAGCTGAGACCCTGCAGGAGCCGCATCGCCAGCTCCTGCTCCTGGTATGTCACCTCCGTGAGGGTTACTTCGAGTGGCTTGCCCCTCCAGTTTGACGAGGGCAACACTTTTGATGTTGGTGTTGATGCTGGTGCAGCAATGGCTGCAGACTGAGCGTGGCACAACGTATTCCACCTAATCGCTTCCTCCTCAGAGAGCTCAACGTTGACAGGACCTCCCGGCTTGTATCGTGGCCGCCCCTCCACCCGCGGTACAAGCACGCGATGAAACACAGTTGTTGTGTAGTGCGCCCCATGCAGTGCACGCTGTGTGCGCCCCCACGTTTCACTGGAGCAAGATGCGACAGAAGCTCCAAGAGGTGCCCCATGCGGATCCAATGCACTACTTGGCATAACAGAGTGGCGTATGGCATCGTAGGGAACATGCGGCGTGAACCCGTTCCCACTACCACTATTACCCTCACAGTTCCCCGTTCCACCTGCCATGCGTACAGCCTCTTCTGCCGCATTTACGGACAAATCACACAGCATCTTTAACGCCTTGCGAAAACCCTCAATTCGAATGAAATTATACGGAGAATCAATCTTGTCAAAGCAGTCGCGGAAGCTTCTGGAAAAGGCTTGCTCCCTCAGCTCCTCTTCTAGAGCTGCCTCGAAGCACGCAACAAACATGTCCGTAGGCTGCTGTTGTCCTTTCCGAGTGGCAGTAGGTTTCCCGCCATCATTGAGCAATGTACCACCGCTGTCTGTTGCTTTGGAGGCGGCTGCCATTCGGAACGCCTTTTCTTCACCCCTTCCTTCCCTCTCCCTTTTCTCCCACTGTGTGTGTTTCCCTCGCCGGTTGCACCTACCGCCAAAAACCACTTCCCGCACCCATAATACGGCGAGGGGAAAGAAAAGTGCATATACCCAATCACCCACACAGACACAAACAAAGAGAGACAAAAAAAAAAAGAAAACAAAAGAAAAAACAAAATAAAGAGAACGTAATCAGATAGATAAAAAAAAAGAGAGAGATGTTGATGGATATAAACACACACAGGCATTTCTACCCACCCCGATTTTTCACTGCAGATAATCATCCACTCGCCTCACCTCAACAACTCACCCACACACCCTTTTTTTTTCGTTTCTTTTCTTTTTTTCGTTTCACATCACCAGAAGAAATATGAAGAAATAGTCAGCTTCTCCCCCCTCTGTCAGTTTTCCAAACCCCTTTATATATATATATATATATATATATATATATATATTGATTTACCTTGTCATGCCTTTTCAGCCTTCTCCAGGCGCACCGCAGCCTTCTCAAGCGTCCACAAAGGGCACGCACTCGGGGTGCCAAAAACGACCTCATGCGCACACCTGCCGTTACGGTGCCACTCCAACAAACCATCCTCCACAGCGCACACAAACACAACTCGCCCCTGAGTCATCCACTTGTTAGGTCTCACCTTTCCACCCTCGCTTCCCTCATCACCGGATGTGTGCTGCGTGCTTTCATCTTCCGTGCCAGGCAAGGCACAGCTCAGTCCCGAATGAAACACCTGCACTGACGCAAAATCCGGCGTATTTCCATGCTGCATAACTTCCACGGTCTCTTCGTCCTTGATGCCAGACAAAGCGTTCTTCAACCTCTCTTCTGAAGTCCTTGACGTTTCAATGCGCAGCACCCTGCGCCGTCTCCCCTCGTGCGAAAGTCGCTCGTGAGGAAGGATTTGTTCAAAGCCCCCCATTATGGGCAGAGGATCTGAAATCAGCAGACGTTTCCGCAGCACCGTACTACCTGCTGGGTCAACCGATGTGAAGTTTTCAAGGGAAAGTTCCACGCGGTCTGGCTGCCAGTGGGCCATGACAACGGTCTGACCATAGTCATTACCTTCACGAGTAGTATGAGGCTTCTCTGTTTCGCCAACATTCCTGGAGTGGCTTCGAAGAATGGTCGTCCCCTCTCCAGCGGATCTCTGTATTCCAGCTATATAGAGATACGGAAAAAACACTAAAGAGTCATAAAAGACGTTGTCTACGTGCGGCTTTGTGTTCTGCGTGTGGTTTAAGCGACGCAACGTCATCCACTCCTGCACCATGGCCGAGCTGGAATGCGCAGTATCCACCACACGGCGTAACGGTATAGTGTAGTTTGCATTGACGAGAGGGTAGAACTCAAAGTCGTCACCTAACCATCGGTGTTGAAGGATCATACGCGCATGAAGAAACCGCATACTCTGCTGCTGTGACTGGGTGTAAAGCCTCATAAGCGTCTCTATTTCTTCATTCGAAATACCGGCAGCGAGAGGGTTATCCACTTTCGCCTCCATCATGCGCCTGTTGACGTAACTCCGAAGCTCTTCGAATTCCGAAGTGATTTTCTTTAACTCCAGCTGCAGTTGAGCATTATTTTCCACGAAATCTCTCCCGTAATGCTTCCACCCATTGGCTTTGCGCACCTTAAAATTCATGTGCCCCTCCTTGACAATTTTATGTAGTGTGCGTGCGTCACGCAACCGCTCTTCCTTTACACGACGGCACGTCATGAGTGACGTGAGGTCTTTGTCCAGAAGCATGCCGGCAACAGTGCGGATGCCACCGGGGGTGGGGTGAAGCAAACTCGTGTCCCCAGCGGGTTTGTTAAGATACTGAGCCATCTCGACAACCCGTGATTTCCGCTGTTTTTGAGGGGCCCCCTGGAGTTCGTCGCTCCCGTCGCAACAGTCCATGACACCATCGTTTACACGGGAAGGAGCGAGCCATACATCTGGATCGCCACGGCAGCGAAATGGCAACACAGGACCACCCAGCCGATGCAGAAGTCGTTCGGTGCGTCTCGACGAGGGTGCCTCCTCCTCTTCGTACAATCGCACATGCGCATTGGCCGTAAGATACTGTTTCCACATCTTGTGACTCAATGGGGATATGGCTCCAGACATGCTACATGCATTCGTTTGCAGCTCATCCGTACCGTCGAGGCAGTCACAGTAATCATCATTGAGCCTTTCGAGAGGAATAATCTGTGCGGCAACGTTCTGTCTTTGCGCGATGTGCAGCTGCTCCTCGAATGCGCTATTCAGGTAGACACGAAGTGCAGGGAACAGGGTGGGGGTATTTTTCACTGAGCAAAGCTTCACCTTAGTGTGATTCAACTCGATCTCCAGGTCCATCAGGCGCGTGCCACAGCGGTAGAAGCGTTGTGATGCCGTCGCCTTCGTCCATTGGTTCTGTTTCGTCTCCCCCAAAGACTCAACAAACCGCTCACTGTACTGTTCCAATGTGAAGCAAACTGAACCAGGCGTACCATCTGCCTCTCCCTGGTGGTCTGTCATGCCACCCATACTTTTTTCATTATCGGCGTACTTTCGCACAGGTGGTGGTTGCAGTGACCCACGGTTTTGCATTGCATTTCCACCAGCATTCTCGTCCATCGCCCAATCCACGTAGAAAAGCGTGTCAGACGACAACAGAATGGCGAACAGAAGGACAGTGACGGCACCCCCAAGCCACCAGAAGAGGGTGCTGCCTTCACTCGGTGTGTGACGACCACCGGGTCGTCGCTGTTGCCACGTAAGCGATCTGTTGGATGTTAGCGCCGGGTGAGGTTTTGACACGTGATTTCTGACATCCTGCTTCTCGTCGACACCAGCACTTACCATTAGAAGTTTCAGGGACCAGACCTGCTATAAGACACCTCGGAAACGTGTTGTTCTTCACTTTGCCGTCACTATCGTAAAAAAAAGAAAAACTCACCTCTAAAAGGTGAACCTTCCCACTGACACATACACACAGAGAGAGAGAGAGAATCAAAGAAAAAAAAAGAGAATATATACCAGTTAGTCTGCTGAATGCACGCCCCACACGCACATGTGACAGAAAGGGGGAGGTGAGTATGGGGTGAGGGAGAGAGAAACGGATTACATTCCGGGGATCACACCGATCCCCATCCTTCTTCTAGCGCAATGCTGGGCATGTTTAGAGGAGAATAGTCTGCGGCTTGCACTTTCCACCAGTTCCGAAGATGAGGAAAAGACCGCGTGCCAGTGCTCAGAGTTACAGTGTTATGGTGTCGAAATGAGATCAAAAACCCAATGAAAATCTGAGAGGATCCATCGTTGTCTAGAATAAAATTTTAGTACTGACGAAATGGGAGGTGCTGAAGTGGGCGTCCCTCATCCGGCCCATGCGCGAGGCGATGGAGGGGGGGGGATGCCCTCAGAACTTACACTTCGGTAACGAGTTGCATATTTGGAAAGAGTGAAAATATATTTTTTTATGTTCCGTCGATCCTTCGGTGCGATATGAAGTGCAGGGCTGGGGACTATATTCCTCTCACAGGCTTTCTCTCTCTCTCTCTCAAAATAAAATGAAACATGCAAACGCAATCACGTTTTTTTTTTTCTTGTCTTTCCGCGCGAACCACACAACTTCACAAAACTGACCCAATATAGGAGGCGTTCCATATTTATTTGCTGGCGCTCAAAGCAGTTTTCCTGATGTTGCTGTGGGATTTGCCATGGCATAGTACACCTCGTAGGGGTCACGAACAAGGGGTCCACTAGGTTCTCGCAGCAAATCCTTCAGACTGCCTTTTTCTTGCAGAAGCGTCGAGCGCACCTCGTTGTTTACGACATCCTTTATACGAACTCCTGGTAGTCCTGCACTGTTATTCCGGCACTTCTTGCCTGGGACGGCGAACACTTCATACGTGCCGTTACCAGGCATAATCAGCACTGCCCAGTGATCAATACCAATCCCACGCTCAGTTGGGTGACGCTTCAGCATCTTGTCAAGGTCCTCCTCCCGCAGTACACCATTCTCCTCTCGGAGGTCGTGGTGCGGACAGAGGAGTCCCGGAAGCAACCCGAGACCATGTACGCGAATATGGTTCCATGAAGCACCCATTTCCTCCCCCATATCTTCTGTTTCTCCTTCTTCACCACACGCTTTACGCAGCATGGACTGCGCGTACGTGGACGGGTTCGCTGAGTCGCTGTGACCAGAGGTGAACCAGCAAATGGCTCCTGCACTGCCCCCCGCCAAAATAGCACCGCGAACAGCTGCAGCGCGCAAACAGGCATCAAGACCCGTTTCCTCCCAGCGACGAACGGCAAAAAGAGTGTTTCCTCCAGATACCAAAATAATGTGGGCGTCCTTCAGAAACTGGAGCTCCTCGTTCTCTACCCGGGGTGGGAGAGATGGATCTGCTACATTCACGACACCCACTCTGCAGCCACGTGACACAAACCACTTGGTCTGCTCGTCTCGGTACTTTGGAATGTCGTACGTCGCTGTGCCGATGTATACCACACGCACAGGGGACGTCAACTCTTTTTTATCCACATCAAAAAGGCCTGTGAGAGTCAAGAGGCGATCCACGGCAGAGGCCTCCCCAAAGACGTCCATGCCAGAACCACCGAAAAAGCCCTTTATGCTCATTGTATCTAAATGCGTCATCATCGTTGGTGCTCCCTCTGCTCACCACGCACCCGTGTGTACGCAAGTCTTCGTTCAGGATAAAGTTGCGACTCACACCGCCTCTTCCGAAGTGAAACATAAAGAAAAGAAAAAAAAAACAATTCAACCCCTAACGCTGCAGAGAAACACGGAGGGAAGATATCGATGACACCCCTCTTCTTGCCGCCTCTGCCCTAAAGAGCGAAATAGAAAAGCAGAACTGCACCCTTTTTTACCTCCACCCCCCTCACTCTCTCACACACACCTGTTCTTTCGTATGTGTTATCGCTCAGAACCCGCATCCATCTGCCGGTAGCAAGACAAGGAGACCGTCTCTATCAGCGGGAGAATAGGTTGAAGATACGGGGTGATGCGCAACGGCGACTCTTTAGAACCACTATCACCCCCGGCATCGTTATGTCCCGGAGCCGAAGGTGGCCCGGATTCTGCCGTCAGGAAGACAAGGTCCCGCATCGCCCGACTCATCGCAACGTAAAACACTCGCTTTTCCTCCGCACTTCGCACGTCAATGGGAAACTCACCTTCATAACAACAGGGAACAACAACGGCGGGCCATTCCTTTCCCTTTGCTCGATGCACCGTCGTCGCAGTGACTGCGGCGGGACGAAGCTCCTCCTTAGTAGTACTTTTTAGCGGACCGAAGTCATCTGTTGGAAGAAGCGCAAGAAACTCATCCACCACACGCTGCAACACCGTGAAGGAATCTTCTTTCGTATCCAGCACATTTCCATTATTGCCGTCTATTTTCGTTATCTTCTTCTTTTCCATGTTGCCATTACCAATGTCATTCTCGTTACTATCGTTGCCAGTAACAGCAGAATATTTTTCCACTGTAACTTGTTGCTGCACTGAGCGGCATGCCTCCACAAGCAGCTGTGGAATAGACATAACAGAAGCCATATTGAACTCCTCCCCCTCATCATTTTCACCGTCATCGTCACTGACAGTTATGTCATCCCAGACAGTTGCAGAGCGTCGTGCACGCAGCTGTGAAGAAGGACGGGAGTGTCGTTGCCGCTTCACTCCAGCAGAGCTTGCGTGACACCGTATCTTTACACCTGTCGCATATCCCTCATCGAACCCAGCACGCTCAGCGATGCCACATACTACTTCCTCAACGTCGCAGTACATTTGACCTAGGGAGTCGTGGGCAGTGGTTACTACTTCAACGAGTGTACGCAGCATCTTTTGCTGTGGTTTCGTCGTGCGCAGGCGTTCATGGACATGCGCGAATCCATTGTGTACCAGCTCCCGCAGAATGGTGTAGTGTGAATAGGTCACATGGCTATTTACGCCCTGCAGCCTTTCAACGGGCAGCTCTCGCCGCCGTTGAAGTGATTCTGCCTGAAGGGCAAAGATAAATTTTGTGGCGGCAGCCGGAGAGAAATGATTTGGAGCATCTCGTATGACACACTCCAGATCAAGGTTGGAATGCGGGTGCACGCAGAGGCGCAGGTACGACAGCATTGCTCGAACCAGCACCACAGAGTTCGGCTTGCTGGACCGCATCTCACGGACCGGAATGCGGTCCCGCTCCAGAGCCCCGACAACACCTCGCACAGTGCGGCGCGTGCGACACAAAATGGCGATACCGCCGTACGTCAGTGTGTGATCACGCGCGCGCAGTATATCTTCCACAATACGTGACAGGAGTGGCAACTGCTCTGATGCGTGCTTGCAGCGCACAAGAGTGATGCGGTGACCACACTGACCATTGAAGCTTCGCTGCGATAATTGCACTACCTCGTTGACAGCATTGACAATTTCTGAAGAGCTGCGGTAGTTTACCTCCAATTTCACAAGCTTCGTTTGTGGAAAGCGACTTCGCCAGCGCTCAAACGTGTTTGTCGTTGCCCCACGCCAACTATAAATGCACTGATTAGGGTCGCCGACGCACGTCACGTGACACACGTCACCAGCAAGGAGGGCGAGACACTCCAACTGCACCTCATTCAGGTCCTGAAACTCATCTACCACGATGTGTGTATACTGCGACCGAAGCTGCATGGCGACGGGCGACGGCAGAGACGATGGGGGAAGAGACTCCCCACTACCACTACCACTAGCAGCAGCAGCAGCGGTGCTATTGCTGTTACTGTTACTGAAAGTATCATGCTCACTTTTCTCTACCTCCCTCGTCTTGATGGGACGCAGTGCGTCCAAAAACATCTGTTCAAGATCGCCAAAGTCCACTGCGTGGTGTTGGTCATGCAACATCGTCTGGTAGAAACGAAAGAGATACGACGTCTGCCGTGACGGGTCAACTTCCGCCCCAACTCGCATTTCCTTTTTTGTCTTTGCTTTGTTCACGTAGTCAACAAGTGCAAGAACTGCCTCTGAGCTTTTAGAGTGTACCGCATGTGCCTCTACCACAGCAGATGCAAGTTGCCGTTGTCGCCGCGCATCGTATACCTCCGTCGAGAGGTCGATACAGCCGTAGCGACGCAGACACTCAAGTCCGAATGCATGAAATGTCTTGAGTTTAAGCCGCTGAACCAATGCTGTCATCGAAGGCGGCAGGATAGCAGCCACACGTTCTCGGAGCGCTTCGGCAGCATGCCGCGAGAAGCAAAGGCCTAATATGTGCTCTGGGCCCACATTGTGAAGAATAAGAAACGCGATACGACTTGCCATCGTCAGTGTTTTACCGCTCCCCGCACCAGCGAGAATCAACAGGGGCCGTGATGGATCTTCGCATACAGCCAGCCGCTGCGAAGGATCCAGCGCAGCTAACAGCTGCTCGAGGTCTTCCCTCTTCTCATACATCTTCTCGCATTTCGTCGTGACTAACTCCATTCGAGTAAGCGGCGCGATGTGTCAGAGGCAGCGGGAAAAAAGAAAACACCCTACACTGCCGACGTAGTACTGTCTTTTCTTTGATACCACCCCCACCCCCCGCCCCTCCTCCTTTAGTTTTCTCCCCCTTTTCACTGGACGCGACAGAATTACCGTGACAGAAAGCGAAGACAAAAGGTCAGATGGGAGCATGCACCAGAAGCACAATGTGCACTTGCGCCACAAGCAATCAAAGTCACATACACACACACACACACACACACACACATACACAAACAAACACCGATGGAAGGAAGGCTATAGCGAGTCAGGGTAATACAAATAAAAACTAAGAGAGATACCAAATTGGGAGTTTTTTTTTTGTTTTTGTGTGCCCCCCCCCCCCCCCACCCCCCGACATCTTTTGTTTTCGTTTCACTCATCGCCTCCTTCATGCGCTGCAATACGACAAGAACGAAAAGTCATCAGGGTATCGTCTACGTGGAGCCGAGGACACGCCCTGAGCCCCATCGGTGTGTGCGTGTCGTACCTTCATCGCCTCTGCCAGGTGCATTCGCTTGTCGTGGAGGCCGTGAAAATCTCGTGTCATGCGGATGAACTGCAGGATGTAGCGTGCCGAAATTAGGGGCACCGCTGTTTGGAAACACGTAGCGCAGAAACCACCGCTGCGTGCGGAGGAGGTCTACACCGTGCGTTTTGGGTACGATATCCCTAACGAAGAAGAAAAAGTGCCCTGCAACGATGCCAAGGATGTCGTCCATGATGCTATGCCCGAGCACAAGGTGAAACACAAGAAGAACCCACGGAAATGTGTTAGCATTGAACTCAAAGCCGTAGAGGCTCATGCGCAGCTCGGGGTGACGCTTGCAAAAGACCCAGCAGAGCGACATCAACAACGCATGACTGGTAACAGGAAGGCCCAAAAACAACCCACCACACGTAACGGCTGCAATAAGCACGAGACCCATCCAAAGAAAATCACCACTCTTTCCTTTAAAATCTTGTGTCTCATTGTAGTTTGCATACATTACAAACATGGCAACAGAAATAAGCCATGAAAGCGAAAAACCACCAAAGAACAGAGCGGCGGTGATGGGGCGCCAGAGTTGAAGCTGTGTGAATGCGGCGGGAGACAGCAGCAGATACGGATATGGAACGAGCCCCAGATAGCCAGAGGCTGTGAGCAGCACCGAGACGGCGAGCGCGTACCGCGAGATGGGCCCTAAGCTACTCAACCAGCTATCAAAACTCTGTGCCATTCCTAATGTATTTCTTTTCACACTCCCTATCGCTCTCCCTCTCTCTTTCTGTGTGTGTGTGTGTGTACGTAAGTGTTCTTCTATTACCCCTTCTTTTCAGTCCCACTTACTCGTAGCTCTCTTCCCCTTTCGTTACTCGTAGAGCCCGAACCACAGGCGGTTCTTCTTCAGCACGTGCTATACCGTTCAACACCACCTCGCGTCTCCAAGCAAGTGGGGCGACGCAGATGTGGCACACAAATCGAGAGAGACATAAAAGAAAGGAGAGAGAAACAACACCAACAATGTGGAAGAGAAGGAGAAGAGGTGACGCCGTGCACCAACACCACCACCGCGTACGCCCCGGAAGACTTCTGTAATCATGGAAATCCTGTCGCTCGCATTGAGCCAAAGTGTAATTGCCTCCCCCTCCCCTCCGCATTCCTCAACCACACCACATGAAAATGCGCACAGACCACAACGGGCGTGAACGCATGTGTTTTCAGCCAACAACGGACGATCCTACACCGAACCAAGTCGACACAGAGTTGCACTGCACCTCCCTCCATCTCTCTTTTCTTTCGAAGCGGCAGAAGGACACACATGAGGCACCACGCAAGAAGCGTTATCCGCTTCGAAAGAAATTTGAAATCCCACTTCTTTTTTTTTTTTTATTCCGTTTTTCTTTTGTTGTTTCGCCTTCACAAGTACTTGCTCACTTTGTTTCCACAATACAAAAAAAAAAAAACAACAACCCAACTTGATTGCGAGCACAGTGGCCAGTTATTGCTGCTGCGCCGCGAAGAAAAAAAAAAAATTCACACCAACCAGAAGGCAGAGACAAGGAGACTCCTTTTTTTTTTTCTTTCCGTATATATATATATATTGCGAGAGGGGAGGCTTCGTGCGGTGCCTCGGACGTAGAAAAGCAAACGGGGAACACATGGCACCAGAGAACCTAGTGACAGAAAAGTCAGCAACAACATCCTGAACGCAGGAAACAGAACACAAAAAAAAACAGAAACAGAGGAGATCCAACAATTGAAAATGCGCAGAAACATAATAGAAAAAAAAAAAACCCAAAAAAAAAACAAAAACAAAAACAAAAACAAACAAGTAGAGGGCGGTGATACCAGTGGGGAGCACGGAGTCACGGATGCAGAGATGAAAGCGGCGAAGACGTCAAAGGGGAAAAATAAATGAAATAAGTATGAAAGACGCTACTCATACTCGTCAGAGCTCTCGTTCTCGCTATCTGTTCCCCCAATCATAACTACCGAGCGGTGTCGCAACACGAAACACTCGACACCAGCGGCCGATCCCAGAAAGCATCTAATTACTGTGCCTAAATCTTCAGTAGTTGAAGTGGATGGAAGCTCGAATATCAGCGACTCGTCCTGATCCTCCTCCAAGGCGTCCGGCTCAGCTGTGAACGACGAATCCGTAGTGGCGATGGAAGCTTCCCCCCTATCGTGTTGTTGCGTATCAATGCCAATAATCCTTTCGTATTCTGCCCGCTTAACCCCGTCCATACCGACGCAGTGTGTAAGTATAAGCCCAATAAAACCTAGCCGCTGATCGGTTTCAGAGTCTTCGTTGTCGTCCGGTTTCTCATCCAAAACTTGGCGAAAGCCCCATCCCAGAAAATACCCACAGAAATTGCACTCAGTGAAACACCATTCGTGGTCAAGAAAAAAAGAGTGTTCCCGACTCCACTCCCCATGAATTCGGAGAGTATGATCTCGTGTCACAGTCGCAGAGGAGCAGCGCACCAAGTCGAAGCGGCGGGAGGATGGGTTTGTCGCGGAGTAGCACCACAATGGAGGTGTTCCGGCAAAGAGGTCCAACTCGTACGCGTACACCTGCGCCGCCCAAACGTCAGTCGCCCGGTGCTCGAGAATGTCTTCACTGCGGCAGATGGGCTGGCGGCATTTCATACAGAGCAACAAAGAAATTACATCCCCCGAGCTGTCTTCGGCACCGCAACAGATATTACTTGCCTCTCCCCCTCCTTTCTCTACGTCCTTCACCTTTATTTTCGGAGCGCCGGTGTCCATCCCAACCCACCGTTGTGTATCTGGTCGTCTGTATTTATATCGGTATGCACGTGTGTGTGTACGTGTGCCAGATGAGTACGGAACAGGGGAAATGAACGAGTGGCGCACTCTACACACACAATATCTGAAAGGAGGGGGGCACGTCGGGAGAGAGCGAGGAGCAGAAGGCAACACAGTACTACTACCACCAAACAAGAAGGCCAAATGACGGCAGCGGGGGACAGGGGCAGGGAAGTAACAACAGCAAACGATACATGTTGCAAACAAGCAGAGACATACACACATAACAGAAGCACCATCACTGTGGAGAAATAATACCAGCGGCATACTCCGTCAGCTGCTGCATAAAACCATCGTTTGGACACGCGCACAACCGGACGCTACGCACAAAATCGAGAACCACCCGCACTGCATCAACCGGCATACAGGTGAGATTTCTTTTATGCAACTCGTCGGAGCAGCAACGTAACAGAAAGGCGCACATCAATGTGACCGAGCGCGATGCCCCCGCAACGCAATAACACACAACAGCCTTGCCAAGCCCCACTACCACCGCCTGCATAAGCGTGACTGCGAGATCGAAGTGCCTTCGCACCGGAAAGAGCGGTTCGTCCCTCCACGGCAGGCACAATTTCAGGTGGACTGTTCCAAAAGAGACACCCACGTCAGACGGCTTCCCCCTATTTTCGTCATCCTCGCTAAATCGCAACGATGAGATCGCCTTCTGCAGCCATCGCGCCGTTATCATGACTCTCATCGAAAGACCTGTTTCGCTCGACGAACCAATGACGTGTGCTTCCAACTCCTCCCATGGACACACTGCCAGGCGCCGCACCCGACATGAGTCCTCTTTACACATCCCTGGGGCCGTTGCTGTTGCTAAGGATGATAGAGGGAGCAACTCTCGGAGCTCCAACCGCGGAGGTTCATTTCGATCGCAGGTAGATACCAACAGCAGCATCCCCTCCAACGAAAGCCGCTTGTGTAGTGCCCATGTGTCTTGAACATCTTTTAGTGCACCCAAGTAAACCCGCGGAACAATACGGTGGGGCCGAAAACTACGAGGAAGTTGAGAACAGGCTGCGGAGACGCTTTCGGCCGCTGTGTCATCAAGTTTTCCCATGCGCCACCGCAGCAGATGCTGCCGCAATACGTCTTCCGCCATACTGACACTTCAGAAGGCAAACAACATTCTCGTGAAGAAATGATGAGATGAATGAAGAAAGGGGCGAAAACCACAGAGTAAGTTGGAGAGAAACAGTGAGGGAAAAGCGCAATGTAGCGCAGCGTTTAGAAACTGTACCGAGGAGAGGAACAAATAATTCCATAAGAACAACAGCAAGTGCAAGTAAATAATAATAATAATCATAATAATCATAATGAAAGCAAAACTGAATCCCGAGAGGAAATATGGGATTTATTTTCTTTTCGTGTCGCAACACACAAACAAACAGACAAGAACAACAGGAAGGGTAGTCCTGCATATTTTTATATGCCCCGGATGCCGCAGTACGTGGAGAGGAGTGGTGTGTCAAGGCAATACGTCCACTACAACTTACCGCACTTCTGGTCATCCCCACACACAGGACCGTTTCCCCCGAGTGCTTGTATGCGTGAGGCGAAATACACCCGGTGAACAGCAACAACGAAAAAGAAACAAAAAGCAGCAAGAAGCATCAACCTAATAAAAGAACAACCGAAGTTAATGGTAAGTGAGTAAGAGGGAAAAAAAAAAAAACGAAAAGAAAACCAAGCACGGAGAAAACAGAAAGAAGAATACATCGGCAGAGATAGTGCAGACATCGCTGGAGTCCTTACATCACGGGAACACGGCGGTGAAGTGCAAAAACACACAAGAAAGTAGCTGCGTTTCTCACGCCACCACAACCCCGCACCGTTTCTGCCCACCCCGTCATTCTCATTCTTACTTTTGTTCGTTCTGTTCGCATACTTCTATTCTCTTCACATTCCATAGAAAATAAAGACATTTTCAACAGCCACTTCGCATTCCAACGCACACACAAACAGACATTTTTCGTTTCCCCGTTTATTCCTCCCGGCGTCACTGCACTTAAGTGATGGCCACTTTATGGGGAGTCACTTCCTCCTCACAGTCACCCACCTCTGACCCCGGTATATCCAACTGGTTGCGACTGCTAGGGCTGTCCCTCTCCTCACTGCACAGCGTCTTCTCAGCTTTATCCGTGCAATGGGAATCAGAAGGGGCAACACGCCCTTCGCTGCCCCGCACTGTGGTGCTGGCGCGTGGCGCTTTCTTCAGAGCGACAGATCCACCATAAGCCTTCACCAGTTGCTTCTCATACTCACTATTTTTTCGACTGCGGAACCGTGCAGGAGAATAGCGTTCTATTCTACATGAATTGAAAGTTTGCGATTGGGAGTATGAACCCCTACTAGAAAGAACGCAGTTGTAACTATAACCCATAGGCAACTCGTTGTTGTCATTATTATCATTTTTCTGGCGTTCGCGCAAAAAATCAAGGCACCTTTGAATTGCATCTGGTTGGTCTTGTGACTGCAATGGCGGTGCGCAACCGCTTCGCCTCTCATTCTTCCGCCTACTTTGGTGTTGTTGTTCCGGCCCTCCTCGATGGTTTTGTTGTGATGGTGGCGGAAGAGTTGACCCTACTTCTTTGTTGGCTTCTACCATCTCTCGTTCTGTGGCGGATGGGTGGACACGACTCATACTAGTAAAATGACTCACTCCACGGGAAAAGGGCACCCATTTTGTTTTATTTCCATCGCTCGCACTAGATACAGGGGTTCGGGAGCGTGGGGAAGAGATGCTTCTACCACTTCTTGCAATGCTCAGCATTTCGTGGCAGTGACGCTCCTCGTCTTCCTTACGGCGGTGCCGCAACTCCGTACCTGATATTAAATCGGCGCTGTTTCCCCATTTCCGATTTGCAGTCCCATACGCTCTATGCCGCTGAGTTGCGTCACTTGAACTATGTCGCGGCGCGACATGGTTCTGTTCGAGTACTTGGTGGTGTGCGACGCCTTTGCGCGGGCACAACTCCGCTGGGAGAAGATCATGATCCTCTTTTCTCCGTTCCACCGAAAAATTTGCGGTGTGAGTCTTGTTGGGCTTCTGTCGCTTTGCAGTAGGGAGGGGATTGCCACCTGCCATTTTGGACCGCGTTTGACGCGACTTCAGGGGAGGAAGGGTGGCCGAGTCCAGATCCTTAGATGACAGAGCGGGAGGTTTCGGAAGGGGCATTTTTCGCTTTGATGATGTGGACCTCACAGACCCCTGCTTCTTTTCATCACCCAACAATTCTTTATCGCCCTTTGCTGTAGAAGGCTGCATACTGTCTTCCGCTTGCGTGGTGCCGTCCTCGGCAGCGGGAGGCTCATTCACATTCCATTCATCGGCGTTACTCTCAGCCGCATTTAATACATCATGATTGCCTTCGCAGCACTTGTCGGCGTTGGTGCTGGACTCGACCCCGGATGTATGTACATTATCGTGGGATCCGTACGCACTACAAGAGAGCTCGCTGCCATGCTTCTCCTCCTCTTCCTCCTCTTCAGCGGTGTTGCTTACGGGTGGCGCATCATCCTCGGGCGCGGCGCCAGACCCGCCACTTTCTTCACCGATTTCGGCATGTTTGTCTAGATCCTCGTGCCGCAATGTCTCTGTCGATAAAACTTCAGACGTCTGGTCCATCGTCTTTTTTTCTGACGGGGATGAATTGCTCAGATGAAACACTGCGCACCTTTTGCTCCGCCCTCCCTCTCTTTCGCTCACTCACAGAAACACAGACAAAGTAGTTAAATCAGGGAGGAGTGAGCAGTACCCCTGTCACGCACATACGCCCACAAGATAGGTGGACGTACAAGATACCCCCGCAGAAGAAAAAATCTCCTCCTTTTTTCTCCCCTCGCTTCACGTGTGTGTGTGCCTTTACTCCTTCTCTCGCTACCCAGAAAGTGCATGAGCCGCATGCAGGGAAAGGAAAAGAAGAGGTATGAGACAGTATATATATATATATTATACAACACACGCAAAGAAAAAAACAAAAACAAAAACAGGGATTGCGAAATAGTCCATGCAGTTGCTACATTACTCACCATCACTGGCAGCAGCAGCAGCAGTGACTGCAGACCTGAAGAGAGCACATGAATGCCACGATCGGTGGGTACAAGAACATGAAAGAAAACAAAAACAAGAAAAAAAAACCAGCGAAACAACAGCACGGGTTGCACGTGCCACATATGTACATATATCCGGTTGTAGAAGAGGTTGAGAACACGTGCTGTAGTGCATAGAGCATCTGAAGCGGGTGTATGAAAATCGCCCCAGTGGAAAGGGGGGAGGGGGAGAGCAGAAAAAAAAAAAGAGGGGTGGGGGGGGGGTGTTAAGTACATATATACACGTAGCAACATACTAAAAGAACGCGTCTTCCATCACTCACAACTTGCAGCGGCGGGGTGTGGCGATGACAATCATAATCATAGCCACGCCCCACCATGCGCAACCTCGTCACCTTTTCTCTCGGCTTTTCCTTTTAGATTTGCCGCATGGTCCCTCCAGATGCTTCCACTCATCCCACATGCGAGATAACAACGCTGCCTGTCAGCAACCAGACTGCTGTCGGTGCACCGCGACAATGTCAGCATCGTCCCATGGGCCAAGTGGCGTCTTTTCAATGGCGAGCCTGCTCTTTTCACCCATTACAGCCTCCAGAAGTTCAGAGGTTTTGAGACATTCCTGCCTCAGCGCGTTGTTGTCGTAGTCATCGTCATCATCGTTATTATTATTATTATTATTCATTTTGTGGACCTCAGCAGTGGAATGGGAATGCACCATGGCATCCCCAGAAAGACCGGGGAATGTTAACACATCCAACTTTGGTTTCTGCAGCGACGCATCTCCGACAACCGAAATAGTTGAGGGGATTGCTTCCATAAAATCCACCGAACACGTACCGTAAGGTGACAGCCTTTGGTGTGTCACTCCATAGTAATGCGTTGTGTTTGCCAGAAAATTACCAACATCTTTAGGACAAGTAGTTGACGGGGGTGATGGTAGAAGTTGAGCTGGTTTTGGAAGCTGCTTCTCCATCCACAGAGCAAGCGAAGTTTCATTGCTTAACTGCAGTAGCTCAAAAGCGCAATTGTTTATATCATATCGCATGACGTCCTCCTCGTCGGAACGCCCCAGCCGCAACGGGGTGGCTGCTGGGTCCGTCTCCACCAATGCTGTTTCGTGGTACAGTACGAGAAGTTTTGACAGTGCCTTTGCTACGGCGACAACCACCTCCGTTTCCAACTGTGGCATTTCGAGAAGATTCAGCACTTCCAGATTTACAAGGGCACGTAGGCGATGTACATCATTGTTCTGAATAGTGATCCCAGCGTTCTTAAGGTTTAATTTGATGAGGTGCGGAAGACAGACAGAAATCGCCGATATACTTCTGCCTGTTAGCTGCGCCACGGCCCCCACATCGAGCTCCAGCAGCGTACTTGGAAGCTGCACAACATGTACATCCGCCACACCCCTGGAACCATGCAAGGAAAGTCGCTGCATTTGCTTCTGGTGTTTTAGGAACAGCTCCAACTCCGATGAGGAGGCGATCGTACAGTCAATAAATCCAACCAAAAGAAGCTGCGCCACGGCACAAGATGCCTGCTCCCTGCACGACTTGTCAGACAATACATCACCGGGATCAGAGATGCGGGATGTAGAGACACATCTTTCATCTTCACTGTCCGTGGCGTTGGGAATAAACACGCTAAGAGTGCCGCGATCCACAACTATGCCCTTCAGTGTGATTTCTGTCAGTTTCGGCGCGTAGAAGTCAAACAAGACGTTAGCATGTGTGAGCGGTACCGGCAGACGACGAAGTTCTGGTGCGTATAGCGTTGTGACGTATGCGAGAGAAGAGAAGAGCACTTCCACCCTTGTCAGTTCCAGCCGTCTGATCCCAGGGCAGTTTTCAAGGCGCAACACCTTGATATTTTTATGGGAGCTGATGTGCTGGACGCACGCCGTTGTAAGACCGTTATTTCCAGAGAGGTCTAGTGTGTGCAACTGCGGACACGCCTCGAGAATGTCAGGCAGATGTACATCACACAGGTCAGAACACCCCGTCAGAACGAGTACCTCCACCATCGGACCCTGGAACGCGTGAAACAGCGTTGTGGGGTAGCGGATCGTGCAGCGACTGAAGTCTAGACACCGCACCTCAAGAAGAGATGCCTCGTCGTCGATAGCAGAAGTGGTATTAGCTTCAGCAACAGTAGTCGCAGTTGCGACAGAGGTAGCGAGCGACACCTCGTCCATACTCTGCACCAAACAGCCTGTTGACGGACTGGATGACATCATTCCTCCCACATTTTCATTATTTCTGACCTTTCGCGCCCGTCGTGCTATGAGCGCGAAGAGCGCACTGATTCCCTCGTCTGTAAGGCACATTTCCGGTAGCGACAGGGACTTTACATGCAGTTCCATGAGGAGCGTCTCAGCCAGTCGCTGCATGATGGAATCACCGCTCAAGGCAAATATTTCCACACACCGCACAGAGGGCAGGATGTGTATCATCTGAAGCACCAGACCGATGGTGGTGTGCCAGTTCTCACTGCGGAACGACAGAAGCTCCACACGGTTTACCCAATATGGGTAAATCGACGACGGCAACGATGATGAAAGAGGCCGACTGTTCAAACGCAAACTGATTTTTTTCGGATGGACTGAATTATTCGATCCTAATGCCTTTTTTGATTCAGCCACCACACGCTGCAGCACATTCAGTTGTGCGTATGTGATGGGTGGATCGACGGCAATTAGGTGGCCAACATCACAGAGGCTATGCAGCAGCTCCAAATGCGGCAGAATATCGCTGCGAAAGCATTCAGTTACATACGCCACTATGCCACCTGAGACATTAAACGTATCTGCACGAACCAGAGATTGGGCGGAAGATGAGGTGTTGCTGTGAAGTACCGCAGAAGAAGGCGCGATGTTAGAGCCAATAAAATTGGTACTGTACGGCCGCATCGTGGCCGAAGCGCGGCTCCATCCATGAGTGCCTGTGAGATTTTCACGGGGGGTTATCTCTGCACGGGACGCCAATCCCTTTTTTCTCCCGCCGGGACTTGTGCCATTCGCCCCCTTCCCCGCTCGAACTTCACCACGAAGTTGTTTGTTTTCCCACTGCAGCTCATCCACGCGACTTCGCTGCAACTGCAGCTCGGACGTGGTCATGTTCAGCACGTCTCGCAATCGCATGATTTCCATCGAGAGCTTGCTACAATCATCAAGGCTTCCTTTCAACTGCTCTCGTGTTATTTGCAGCTCCAACATCATGTCTTGCAACTGACGATGAAGATCGGCACATTCCTCAAGCTTGGCACGATACCGAGCAACAGGGATACCGGGTGGAGGCGGTCTTATCGGGGGCTTCACCGACTGTAAACTGAACTCCCTGGAAAGGCCTTCAGAATTCTCAAACTGGTTCCCGCTCTCCAGCATCTCATACTGTGACTGCGGTGGGTAGGGAGATGGGAGGACGGCGGAGCTGCCGTTTGTACTGAACTTACCAAAGGAAACATCAATAATGCCATGGGCGGATGCCCTGGTGCTGTCGTTGCCACCCCCCGCGCTTCCCACCGACGCCGCGGAACCCCTGATGATCGAGGCGGAGCGAGAAGGACCCACCGCAACCGCCGGCATTCCAGTTCTGAGAGGAAAAAGGACAGGCGCGTGTACGCGGAAGACCAGCAAGGCAAGGAGAGCTACAAGGAGGCACGAATTATTCTTTGATAGATGCCACACGAGAATCTGTCACTGCAACGAGGCACCGCCCCCCGCCCACAAAATCAACAACTACAACAAAAGAAACGAGGCAGGTGAAGAGTAGCGGCAGAAGGAGCAATAGTAATAGCAGTAGCATGAAGGCAAGAGGAGGAAGAATAAAAAAAAAAGGGCATTAGACGGTGTGCACAGAAGAAGTAAGAGGAGTATGGGCATATATATATGTACACGTATGCATGCATGTATGTATATAAATCACAAGTGCTGTGGGTGCAGACGATGGAGGGGCGAACACGGATCTTTTTTTCCCTTTCCTATTTTTTTTTTTTTTTACCCCTCCCCCCTCTGTTCTTTGCTTCCTCAGCACACATACACGTTGTAGCGCAGTCGGCACGGTGTGAAGATAAGTACACGTGCAGCGTGGTGTAGACACGAATCGGTGCCACACACAAACATACAAATGAGTAGGCGAAGATCCCCCCGCCCCGCCGAGACGATGGGCGTTCGCCATGCACGAAACGGTGAGGAGGAGCGAAGCGCCACGGAGACACACAAATGACAATGCCGAGCGAGACAGAGGCTGAGCTGCCAAGAAGAAAAAAACAAAAACAAAAAGAAGGGATGGAGGAACCACGCAATAAGGTGGTGGTGGAATGGGACATCCAAACGTTGCTGCTTCGTTCCCTCCCTTCCCCTCTACATGTCTCGCCAAACACCGCGGGATGGACTTCACCCGCTCTTTCCTTCTCTCCCTCCCACCCCCTCCTGTTTTTGCGCTCTCCACTACCGGACAATATGACATCACATTACCTGTTTTTTCCCTTCCTTTTGTTCTTTCTTTCATTCATTCATTTTTTTTTTTTCTCTTTCGTTCGATCGTCTTGTTCCAAACAAGAAAAAAAGTTAACTAACGAGAAAATCAAACAATTACCCCCTTGTCACTTTTCTTATCCGTGGGACCTGCCCCTGTTTTTTCTTTTCTTTTTTTCTCTTCTCCGTCCTCCCCTGAGTTCTACTACATTCGTTAGCGCAGCCTCCACCAATAACAGCAGGAGAGACAACAACAACAAAAATAACAATAATAGCGAAATATGTACTACTCTACTGCGGCTACTTCAGATGTCTCACATTTAGACAGGGATTCTGAGTAACATATACATATACATATGTATATATATATATATGTATATATATGCATATCTTGGCCTCTTCTCAACTCGCATTGCCCACAGCACGTGGAGGTCACACACACATCAGCTTGGCGTTCCGCACGGCACACGCCATGAGTAATGTGTTCATCAACGAGAGTAGAAGCTGATAGTGTCCAATGATTATGAGCTAACACCGGTCTGCGCATGAGGTGCCCGCCCCACCACAAATTTCATAATTTCAGGCCATACTCTGTCGGCTGCATGAAAAGACACCAATTGTTTCCCATGATGGTGCTCTCCTTCCACCCACCACCCTACATCAAACTTCCTTGCGGTCGATTGAAAGCCAAACCACACAGACAAATATATTTACGGAGCTACATATAAATAAATAACCCACATAACAAGATAAAGATGATGTTGCTGAAGACGAGCTGAATTGCCCACTGCTATGGGGGTTTGGATGAGAGTAAACTATGCTGCATGTAGGAATAACTCAACGGGTTGGGGTGGGGTATGGAATGATTCATTGTTTCGGTTTTGCCCATCACGTCATTGCATCGGGCGCAGGAGACATCCACCACTCCCTTCCAACATCCATGCTGTCCTGCACATACGGAGACTTTGAAACAGCCCCACCACACATAACCCAGCAGTGAGGTAGGGGATATACACACACACACACAGAGAGAGAGAGAGAGAGAGAGAGAGAGAGAGAAGGAAATGACGCGTGTGTGTGTGTGTGTGTCTAGTGGCCCCCCTCCTACACCCGGGACGCAGCGGTAGAGGGTCGTGAAATACTCCCTAACACGCCCTTTAGGTTGCTCGTGTAATTGCTGGTTGCTGCTGTTGTTCGTGATGATGATGATGATGTTGCGATGGTTGTCGATGCCATCGCGGTGTGGCGGTCACGTGCGCTCTGTGGCTGACTGGATACTACCTCCTGTTCCCCATGCTTCTTTTTCATTATCTCCTGAAAAACAATGAGTGGAGTGCGCAGCTGACCGTCCTTCACCGATGGCTGTTGTTTCACCTCCGGGTCTTTGGCCCGTCGGTGCAGAAAATCTGGTTGCTGAAAATGCTTCCTAAGTAGAGCATCTTTTACCGGATGAAGCACGTCCTCTGGAACCACAGGGGAGAGTGGGTCTTCTTCCTCAGGGAGAGTACCATCATCTTCCTCCGTGACAGCGGCAGTGTCACAGGGATACGTGGTAGTGTGACGCGGGGTGCGGCTACTCTCCCGGGGTGTTTGAGCTACGGAGCGAGACCCGCGTGAGGATGACGTTGGTGGAAGGCTGCGAGCAGATTGAGATTCTCGCTGCTCCCGAATTTGCTGCTTCTTCGCTTTTTCCATCATCTCAAGTGCCTCCTTGCGGGAGAGAAGGTAAGGCATGATTTGCTTCTGCACGAAGCCCTCTGACAAACTCTGTTGCAGCGCAATTGCCCACTCATTGAGCTCCGCATGCGTGAAGGAGATGGCATATGGATTCTTGCTGTGACCGGAGCTGACGCCCCAGCTTGAACCCAGAAGAAAGTAGCGCGGTGGGCAAGTGGTAAAGGGATGCAACGCGCTCACTGGCACATTAATTGTCACCCCGACCTTCTGTGAAATCTTGGTTGGCACCATGATACAGTAGTAGTTCTCCTCTGAACCAGATTCGGGATCAAAGAAGTACTCTGCCAAAGTTCCTTGGCACTGGAAGCCATGTAACTCATTGTCATTTGCGATAGCGGTGCGAATGACCGCCGCAAAGCGGTAGCGTTCCTCCTGTCCATGAAGGAAGGCACCACGCGGGCGGCGGTCGTCGCATGAGTTGACAACCATCAGCAGTACCTTTTCATTGGTTTGGTCGTACACCATCATATCGAGTTCTCCTTTTACAATGGTTTTAGGGTCGTTATTCTGCATGTAGGCATATGAGACGGGGGATAGAACAACAATGTGCGGGAACCCACGGCTCTCCGCAGCGTTTTTGGCGAAGTTCTGCCTATGTGTCGTGTTCAGCGATGGTACATAGCTGCTCTTTTGCGGCTGCCACATCTTCTTGTACTCATCGATCGCCGTGGTGCTCTTTCCTATAAGCTTGTTTGGCCCAATTTGTGGAGCATCTGCAGTTATGCTTGCTAGAAACCAATAACGGAATGTCTCTAGGTCCTTAAGTGGCTTCAACACCTGCAGCACCTCGCGGTTGGAGAGACCGTTGCCCTTGAGCGCGGATCCAATTTCGTATGTGGAAAGAATGCTGACATAATTCTTGTGACACTGCTCGATAATCTTTGGCAGCGCGTACTGCGCAACACGGCGGCTCTTCATGATCTCGTTGGTGGCGGGTATTCCTTGCACCGTCGCGTCCTCACCACCCTCAAAGGGCTCTGCCAGCGCCTTGTCTCGCCGCACACGGAGAGATACAAGGCGGTCAATGCCATGTCTACGAAATATCTCGTTCCGCGTGTTAATAAAATCCTGCAGCTGCAAGAGAGACGGGCACTCCTCCAATGCCTTACGATGATGCGCAACCAAAGCCCGTTTTTCTTCATACTCTACACGCTTGTTCTGCAGCACCTGTTGAGAATACATCTTGGTGTGTTCATCCACCGCGAACGGTTTGCTGGAGGTCTGCATCCTGAAAAGTGAGTTGCCACCCAGCCTGCGCAGCCGTTCTGGCGCTTCCCCACTGCTACTCTCACTCGTGTACTGCCCCTCTTCGAGCGTGGCGTACTGGCGGTAGAGGGAAATGGTGCTGGCACTTTCAAGGAGAAGCGTCAGAGAGGGTTTGTATGACATGAACATCTGGTGCCGAAGGAGCACCGCATTCTCTCGCTCCCAAGTGGCCAACTCGCGATGCGCCTCACGCAGCGCCACCTGCTCCGGACTGGCCATCACCACCGCCTGCAACTCCTGTTGCTTCCGTGAGAAGAACTTGGCACGACACTTGGCGTCGTTTATGAGCTGCTGAAAGTTTTCGTCGCTGCGGAGATACGGCTTTAGCAGCTTCTGCACATTATCATCCCTGAAAGCATCACGCAGCTGAGCATGAATGGCGACACGCACGGCTAGGAGATCCGCCTTCCCCGACTGCAGCAGCTTCGTGATACGCTCCGCATACCGCTCATTCTTCAATACGTCAGGGTCCCCCGCATAGTACGTACAGTCGGAGGAGAGAACGTTGGCGAGAGCCCCCAACGATGCACTCATTTTCCCCTTTCTTCCCCACAGACGAGCTTCTCCCTCTTCTTCTTTTCCTTTCCACTTTTCTTCTCGCCTCCGTTGCTCCTCGTTGGCCTGCTTCTGCCTTCCCCCCCTTTTGTTACAAAAAAAAAAAATTATACTTTTTCACTTCGGCCCAAGAGCGCTCTTCTTCTACACGGCCCCCTACACTACTTCACTTTGATTCCTTCCCTCGCAGAACAAAAAAAAGTCTCAGGCGTTTATGACTTTGTGGGTGTGCGCCTTTGTGTAGCTAGTTAGCAGAGAGCAGAGCAGCGGAGATGGGTGTGGAGACGGGGAGTAAAATCCACATGTGTTTCTGGAGTGTTTAAAACGATTGACAGTGGAAGAGTGAATCGCGTCTAAGTTGCCACAAGCAGACACACACACATGGAGAGAGAAAGAGAGAGGGAGGGGGAAGGGAAAGAAAGATGAACGGAGAAAGACACGCCGCTTCACTTGAACATGTCCCGATGCTCCTCCCGCTCCTCCACCTCCGGCACTATTCCTGCAGCTTCTACTGCCGCTGGGTTCGTTGCTTCCTGGACCTCCACCCTATTCCAGTCCCACTGCTCCATGTCATCGCAGTTTTCCACGGGAAGGTAATTCACACTGCCGTGAAATGGCACCGTGAGTTTCTCCACCAGTGGCTCCACTCGCAGATAATCCGCCACAGAAACATCTGCAACAGAGAGCTCCAACAGCATCCCGGCAAGTGCCACCAATGTGTAGTCCTCACGGTTGATAGCAAGTGCTGCAGCACGCACCGCATCTTCCGCATGAATGTTACCTGTTCCACCATGTGGTCCAATATAAGATTCAGCTGCAAGTGGCACACGTGGCCCATCATGTAATTGTAACTCCTGTCGCTTTTGTGCCCACATGAACTCAGCATCCAGCACCGCTGCATGTCGTTGCATCCGTAGACTACTCTCTACTGTGTCATTGGGCTGTTCTTGTTGTTGCTGCCGCCGCCGTCGTTTCTGCTGTATACTCTTTGGTTCGAAGACCTCCAGAACGACTGTCTGCGTTGGAGAGAAGCGGTAGTTGATCTCTGCATCGATAAAAAGAATACGAGCCGGGGATGTCTTTAGATCCGCAGCGACATCGCTAAGGTACTCCTGAAAGTTGCTCCGCACCATGCCGTGCCGCACGGCCCTCTTGGTACCTCCGTTGTCGTCACCCACTACTCCCGATGTGGGGTCATCCACAACGCGGTATTCACACGGGAACTCGTGATCGCTGAGGGGCATCGACTGCTGCTGCATGCCCATGCCGTATGCGGTGGGAGCGAATAGCGTCACATCACAGCGGAGGCGCCGCAGCGTCTTGCCAAAATAATGCAGAAATGGACGACATTTCATGTAGTTGGGGTTGCGCGGGTGGACAGCGGCGATGGTGCCATGCAGCCGTATGCCAACGACAAGGCGAGAGCAGAGCCGGATCACCTGCACGCCACCCGACGAAGGCGTCAAGACACCACCGCCCGCAAAAGTCATGTATATATATATATATATGTATATATATTTCGTTTTTAGGCTTTACCTTTGAAATGTAGCAGTAGCGGGATGACAACGACCAGCAGCGGAGACGGCGGGTAGTCCCAACGCTTCCCAGCACCACTGCCACCTAAGAAAAAGGACACCAACGAAAAGACAGTAGAAAAAAAAAAACAAACAAATGATGCACCGCACACATTCACAGGGACAAGCTCGATCAGCAGCAGAAGAAGAGAGAATACAGATAAGAAAAGAAGGGTGAAAAGCAACACTTTATTGCGGCACGCAAATGGCCAGGTTGAAGTCCTACACATCGAAATCCATGATTCACATAAACAAACAAACGAACAAAAAATAATAGCAAAGAGATTCGTTACATCAGCGGCTTGGTTGAGAGGTGACGTAACCCGCCCAGCGACCCCTCTAAAAAAAAAAAAAACAGCAACAACCAAAAAACAACAGACATTTGAGTTACATGCGCCAAAAGTGCGGACGCATATACACACAGAATAAGGGATAAAGGAGAGGAATACGTCAAAGGAATTCCGTCTCAGACCCCGAAGAAAAAAAAAAAAGAAAAAAAGGACATTGCAGTGGTGGTGGGGAAGTATGGCGACAAGGAGAGAGAAAGAAACACATCAACGAATTTCATTTTTTTTTTTTTTTGCATTTGGGTCGGTTGATCGATTAAAGAGGAGTGGGAGTGCCCTCAAACGCACGCATATTTCCCGCGCACGAAATGAACTTGAATCGCTGAACACCACGCTAAAACGACGGGAGAAACCGTACGTTCCCACCACCACCACGTGGAGTGGTGGTACTTTTCTGTATCTTATTGTGCAGAAACATAAATGGAATGGGAGGGTTAGATCTCGATTGTAGCCCTTTTGCGAAACGGAGGTCCATGTCATGCTTTAATTGCATACGAAGCTGCAACGCCCGCTGAGGCGATACCACTACTCTTTTTTGGCTATGCGGAGACCCGACCGGAATGCTTCCTGTTTTGCTAGTGCTGCCATCGTAATCCGTTATCTGATGGGCAGATGACGCGAGGAGCGAGATGGATCTCCCTTCAGTGGTAGAAATGGGCGGAAGCGAGTTCACCGAGTCCTGCGGCTGTTGAGACCCCATCCGCACGGTACTCTTCAGGCGTTGCGACGAGAACATTGTCTTGTCGCAAAAATGACTTTGGACGCCAGCAATTTTTTCACTCTTCTTTCGACCACGATCACGGCTGGCACGTCCGCTAGTCCTCATCGAGAGCGAGGACGAAAGTAAACCATCAGCATTTGAAGTCACTGAGGCCACAGAATGACTATTCGTGTCAAGAGACACCACCAGTGGAAGATACGATGTGGAGGCGTTCGTTTCTGAATGCATCAGTTGTTCTGCACGATCGGAAAGACGATTCTTGAACACATTGTAGCGTAACCGAAGAGAAACTCTGTCGTCAAAGAACTCATCTGGAAGTTCCTGCAAAAAGGCAATTAATGCATCTTCGTCATCTAGGGTCTCCGATGGAACCTCGTAGATATCCGGTTTGTGCAGCATCCACGAGCTTGTGGTGCAAGAATTCCACATAAGAGTCCTTTGATACATACCATGCAACCGTTGACACCGCTGTTTGTACCAAATCGAGGTATTTAATATTCTTTGTAACTTCTGCCGTTCCTCAACTTGCTCCAACTCAAGACGGCGCCTGAACATAGTGTCATTTAGCCCTGATTCCAAGATGGACGTGAGAGGCGAGACAGACGCAGGGTTTTTGGAGCCTTTCGTTGAAGAAGAGCGATCGTCATCATCGCTCTTTGTCCCCAATATTTCCTCTTGCATCCGAAGTTGCTGCTTCGATTGCTCGTCCTTGGTTGCCTGCTGCCGCTTCATTCGTGCATCACGAGCTAGAAGCCGCTGCGCTTTTGTGTGTATGATGGCGGTCCAACGTGATGGCAGGACCTGACGGAGCATTTTTATCGCCGTTTTTTCTACTATCTGTTTTGCCCTGTATAATGGAAAGTTGTCGGTGTTGTGGAAGTCTGCCATACCCCACTCGATAATCTTATGCAGAGGGATGCCACTGATACCACTGATAAGTGATGGCACATTTTTCTTCGGTTGTTTCACTTTCTGCGTGAGCTGCATTTCAGTTTCCGGCGTCGCGGTTCCATGCGATGGTGCCATCTGAGTGAAGGTAGTGCCAGCGAGAGAGTCAGCCGACAGGGTGTTAGCCCACGGCACATTGTGACATTCTGATGTGCCACCTTCAACCACGTTATTTCCTCTTTTCGTGGGTTTTAGGGTCTCAAAGACGGAGTCCCTGTCCTCCAGCAGACAGACGCGGATAAGGGACCACACCTCCACGTACTCTTCCCGCGTTACGGTACTGATGTCACGAAGGAATATAAAAGGAAAGTTGAAAAGCTTCTCGTAGAAGGTTTCAAAGGACAACAACTCGGTCGTGCCACGGTACACCCATTCCTCCTCGGCAATTGCAATATTTAACGCGTTAACATGCGTTGGAAAGAAAAGATTCAAAAGATCCAAAAAAAACTCAATGTAGGTCACTTTTGTCAAGAGCCCGGCCTCTTTTGCTGGCAGCATGTCATAAACATCTCGTACCGCCTGAGACACCACGGCAGAATTATGATGGAGTGCATGCCAGTTCCTATACGACTCAGACGCACGGTACATTGACGGAGATGGTGCGATTCCCTCCCACGTAGTTGGTGACTTGAGACTGCAAACATTCACACGCCGGGTCCCTTTACTGAACTCCACAGTGCCACGCTGCAGCCGCAGAAGAGGAATTTCAAAAACCGGCACTTCCATAGGCGAATGGGACGACGAGGTCTCTGAATGCACTCGAGAGAGGCTGGGAAGGCAGCGATCAACAACGCCGGAGGTGCGCCGCCGTTTCTCCTCGTGCATCGCCCAGCACATCACCTTGTAGCGAATCAGAAACAGGCTCTGACGCCACGTGCCAAGATACTCCCCGTTCCTTCGGTACACATGCACCGCAGTAGGATCCACTGTACACCCTGGCACATTCTTCTCCGCCTTTAACGGATCTACTGGCATCCCCAACGACAACGACGACGACGACGACGACCAGGATGATGAGTCGAGCATAGAGGGCCACATTGCGGACAACGGATCTGGCCACATGCGAATGAAACCATACGGCGGAAGCTGACGGTCCCATATATATGATAGACCATAGAGGCGGTCTTCCGGTTTCTCACTGTTGTACATCGGCTGCATCTCCTCACGAATGTGCAACGCCTTTTCTTTTTCGTTTCGCCCAGGTATCGCCATAGCAGCGGCTGCTTTTTTTAGGGTTTGAAAGGAGGAGACCTCCACCACACTCTTGGGGTGCTTTCTGGACCACTCAACGGTGTTATCGTCAACGCAGATATATTGCGATGAGAAAGGAATAGGGGTTCCATCATCCCATATGGCTGATGCTAGTTGGTGTGGGAAGTTTTTCATCAGGAACATCTCGTCGCGGTAGCGCTCTGTCGTGAGGGCCATGATACGAGAGCGATACTCTTTGTCAAGCACAATACGCTTCCACCATGGCAACTGCAACTGCTGAGACATCATATCTTTTGACATATGTCCATATACATGTTAATCTGTGTATATACACTACCGCAGTCTCCAGCTTGGCCAAGAATAGAAAAAAAAAAAAAGTTAGAAAGAAACGAGTAGAGAGTGGCGAAAAACGCATCTGGAACGGTAACTACAGCAGCAAGCGAGTGATTTCATTCACCTCGTTTCACCCATTAAATGTCATTTCATCTGTTTTTTTCCTTTTATTTTCTCCCTCACACACTCTTCTTGTATCCCATCAGTTTTACTTTTGTTTCCCGTCATGCATCTCAAGGCGGGATTTGACTCTTTGGCTCATGTAAGCTTCCACAAAGCCACATTTCTCGCGAATGCTCACAGCCAGCGCGCGTCTCGACCCGGACGCAGCACACAACGCACGACACACTTTTGCTCCATCCACCAGTAGTGCACCTGCACCTGCACCAGCAGCAGCAGCGCTCTGACACAGCTCGGCAGTCCCAAGTTCCACCATGCGCAGAATTACGGTGGGAAACGGTGGGCTGTACCACGCTGGGACTCGGCTTCCATGCAGCGAGGCGCTCATGGCGAAGAGAAGCGACAGGATATGACGCGGAGGTACAACAGTGTGCAGCGCTGATGTGTCATAATCCAGAGCACTGAGAAACAACTTTGTCCTTGATGGTGAAGCAGCTATGCGAAGTGGGTTTAGGTGAAGCATACCTTTGCCATTCGTGCAGGTTCCCTCCGAGAAAAGCACGAGAGGTACACCAAAGCGCTTGCAGCGCTGCTGCAGCTGAGTGACATCAATGACAGCTTTACAACTGCCTTCTGTTGCGGAGCGCAGAAATGTGAGCGACCCCGTTCTGTGAATGTGCCACCACACTCGCCACCGTTGTATCGGGGACGGTTCTATCACAACAAGTGTGGCTACTCCCTCTTCTGACTCGTTCCCACTCCGTGCATCACACGCCGATCCACCAGCGTAGAAGGCGACTACGAAGTGCCAAAACTTCCCAGCCACCTCAAGTGCGCACACGTCCCACACGGACTGCAGGTTGACAACAACGACATCGCCAGCGGCTGGTGATACATCACCAGAAGTTGCGTGAGACACTCCCCGCGGCGGCTCTCGCGTGACGGAAATGTTGCCAAGGCTGAATAGCAGCCCCTGAAGCAGTCCACGCTGGAGCGGCGAGAGAAGCAGACGAGATACAAATGAGAGTCCTGGAAGAATAAAGAAGAGATACCCCAACGTGTCAATCGGGAAGAGTACGAGCACAAATAGCGACGCTGCTACGAGACGAAATGGGAACAGAATCACGGCAACAACAGCGGAAAACATTGTAGGTGTCTGCTGCACAACGAAGGGGTTGATGCCGCTGGCGACATCAGCGTATTTCCTGTACTTCTCCATCCCACAGCCTTCTTCTGAGTATCAGACTCCAGCCACCACCTTCTATGCTTTCTGTTAAACTGGGAAATGCCAATTCACACCTTCCCTCCCCTGCAGGATGTTTTATAGTAGTAAAAAGGAATGTGCACATGAAGAACAGAAACCACACCAACAGCTTCTGCACCATATGAGAGGAGTATATGCGACAAGCAGATATATGAACGGATGCATCGACTGGTAGGCAGACACACATAACTGAAAGGGAGGTTTGTTCCTTCACTGCCAAGCGCCACCTCGTGCTTTGCCGCTTGCCACCTTCCCACAGTATGTGCGTGTTTTCTCACGTACTTGATTTGTCAATCATGTATTCGTATCGCTATGAGTGTAGTTGTCTCAAAATATGGTGAACACGATGAAAATCAAAACAGCTTCAACAGATAAGGGGTGGGGGAGTGAAGCGTGCATCAGCAAACGACCTCACTTCCCCCTCCTTTACACCACACATCACACATATACACATACATGGTTATATATATATATATATATATATGCGGCGCCACCTGCATGTAACAAAAGTTATTCAAAACGTAGGAGAAGAGAGGCACTCATTTTCATTGCCATAATATTCGCAGTGGGTTTCGACCATTCCTGTCGCAGGCTCTCAGAAAAAACAACAACAACACGTAGACTCCTCTCTCAGATCCACATTCTTTTCACAAGCTCCTAAAATAGTTAAAAAGAAAAAGAATAGTATTTGCCTTCCTACCCATTAAGAATGAGATAAAAGGATAATAGATACAACAATTTATTTTGACTCACAAGTCTGTTGATAAGAGTTCGGTATCCTGCACCCAAAGTCATAGTCACTCGTTTTCTCTATCTTTCGATTGCCCATGAGAAGGCAGTGCTGCAAGCGCCTTTAGTCCGTTTCCCGCGCCCCCCTTCGCAAGTCCCACCCCTTCGCCATGTCTCTACACGTGATGGCGCGTCGTCGGGAAATGCCATCCGCTGGGTTGTTTTTTCGAAACCACGTATCTCCACGTGGTGTGAACGCCCTGATCCCGCAAGACGTTGTCTATGGCCGGCACTTCATTCACAAGAGCATCTGACTGTGCGTTGCTTTTTGCCATGATGTTCATCACCGTTGTATTGTCCACGCAAATGTGCAAAGGTGCCTCGTAGGTACCCCTGAATGCTTCTAAGGCCAGATGTGCTGCCCGAGCCTCTGCTTGTGAAATCATACGTGGTTCTGCTCCCCACGCACCTCCTGCTGCCAGAATCTCCCCTGAGTCTTTGAATAAAAATGCGCCCCATCCTTGCATGGAGGCATCCGTTGCAAATGTTGCGGCACTTGGTGGCTTGATCGGTGGTTGTACCGGCTCATTCTTTAATAAACGTTTTAACCATTCATCGCCGACTCGCACAGCCGCTGAGGGCAACCCCGCGCCATCCTGTGGACGCAACAAACCTCTATTCAAACGCGATAAGCGTTTTCGTACTTCCTTCA